>JARFIW010001608.1:0-249990 GCA_036346225.1 Platerodrilus igneus | reverse complement strand
CGCCTTTAATTATTAGTGTCTTTGTCTTACGCATATTGTCCGTCTCTATCTAACCTGTTCTTATTGGTGCAAATTGATATTCTTTATTATCGATTATTTCAGTCCACGTGGACTGTTATCTGAGTTAAATAACCCCGTATCTAGTCTTCCCGTTAATATAAGCGACGGTTTCTTCAACATTCTCTGAAACCATTTGTTATCTGCAAAATTTTCGCCGTACGTGACTTTTAAACTACGCAGGTGTTCAATCGTACTATTAATTCTCAGAGCTTTATTTCATGGTATTTTAATCTTGGATTTTCACAGGCTTTTATGCTTATTATTAATAATGGTTCAATTAACTCCAACTAAAATTGACTTCTACCCTTTCATTTTTAGCGAATACAAATTAAATATTAATTATTATGTTTACACTTTGTTTAATACCGGTTACTTAAAATTGAGTTAATTAATATAAATTTTGCACGTAATTTCCATTTGTTTCTTTACTCGGAATAATTAAATTACACGTAGAGCATTTTAATACTGCTTTCTTTTTTTTTTATAGCAAGCGTTTTGTAAATGATTTAAATCTCTTATTTTTAATGAAACGAATGAATTTTTATTCTCCACGGTTTTTTTTAATAACGCGTACCTTTTCCCAAAGCTTCTACACGGTGATTAAAATTATTTGATATGATTATTTAATTTTCTACCCTGGTCTAAATATGAGTATTTTCCCCCTATTTGAATACAAATAATCCCACTTATTTGAATGCAAATATAAAATATTTAAACCGCAAACAAAATTTACAAAAAATTGCCTATCTCTCTCTACCCTTATCCTATCTATCTTACCTAACTTATATCCAATCCAAAAAAAAAATATTTACACCTATCCTATATCCCTTATCCTATTCCTAACTCTCACCTAATTCTATAAACTGAAATTATCCCTAACTTCATCCTACTTATCCATCTAATCCTATATACATCCTATATACCTATCCTATTCTTATTCTATTCCTAACTCTCCACTAATCTTATAAGAAATATCTACACTTAACCTATCTTATTTTCTTCCTACATTTAATTTTCCTTGTCATCCTATATACCTATTTCTAACTATCTTCCCTATTTGTCCTATTTAAATTTTACTCTATTATACACCTATCTACTCTCTATTCTATATCTATACTAAAATTCACCTATCTCTATCCTTTGTTCATCAAGTTATTTAAATCTAACTCTCTTCTTGACCCTCCAAGTCTTTCTTCTCACCATCCTAATACTCTTCATCCCTATTTCTCCCCCTTCTATATCTATACTTATCATCCCTATTATCTCACATACAATAAACTTATCATCCCTATTATCCTGACTCTTAAATATTGTTTCTTTTTCAGTCCCTACACTTGTCTGTTTCTTATTCATTATTATTTTCTTCTCTGCCGACAAACCAAACGATACTACCTTAAAATTATCGATTTTTCCCTCTATGGAAAATCCTATGTACCATCTAGAATTCTTGTGTAATGGAATCCGCCAGAATGAATTCCTTAAATCTACTTTATTACAAACAAACTTGCCAATTAACCTCGTCAAAAGTGTGTCCATGGATGGTGGACAATGGAATTGCGGTTTGGTCCGTTGATTAATTTTTCGTGCATCTAAACATAAACGAATGCTATCATCCTTTTTCTTAACTACCACCAACGGATTTATGAAATGAGTGTTTGATACCTCTATTATGCCATCTTCCAACATTTTATTTAATTCTGCTTTCACCTGCTCCCGATATGCTGCTGTTGCTTCTACCCCCACTAATTCTGCATGTTTTTGTACTAAAGCTTGAACCTCTACTATCCTATTCTCTGGACATCTTATTGTGTTGATCTGTTTAACTTCATCATCCTCTACCTCTACTACATTAATACTAAACCCCGTGTCATCCTCTGTGACTTCATAACTGCCCTTCCATGGCACTACCCTATCCTTAATCCTTATTACCTTCCTTTCCATATCTATCAAAACCCTTAACTGCATCATACAGTCAACACCTAAAATGCTCTGAAACTTCAGTCCAGGTACAATTACAAACTCCTGTTCACAGCTTAAACCTCCTATATCTATCCTAAGCACCACAACACTATTTACTACAGCAAACTTCTTTTTATTTGGAGCTACTAAATGGCTACGCTTTATAGGCATAATTCTATCACAAACCTTATCCCTAATTTTTGCTGACGAATTCCTCCGATATTAAACTCGCCTCTGCCCCTGTATCAAGTAATACTTCTACATTATTCTCAAAAATTCCTATATTAATAATTGGCAAACATAATTTTTCTACAGTTTCTGGCTCTACTTCCTCTTCAATTTTGAAAAATTCACGTGGATGTTCATATACATTTACACTGAAATCTAGTGGTCTGTCGCGTTCTAAAAATCCTGTCCAGGTCTGTTTTCCCTACTTGGTCCTGGTCTAGCCGTCACCTCAGCGTATGTCCTAGGCGTTTCCACTCGTTCCGTGTCTGTATTAGCAGTCCCCCTCATGTCCGGTGAACTATTCCTTCTGGTAGGTTCCGGTCTCGGTGCAGGTCCCCTTCCTAAACTATTACTTCTAACGTATGGTCGTTTCTGTTCCCAATTCTGTCGCTGGTATCCGTAACTATTCCCTCTTCTAGCATAGTTGTCCCGTCTATTGTCAAACCTAACTGTGTTGATCTGTCTTTCCCTATTATCCCGAGGTCGTCTACTACTTACGTCGTCGTACCTCTGCAGGTATTCTAAAAATATTTCTCTGTCCACTATGTTCTGTAGTGCTACGTGTTGTCTTACTTCTACCTGGAAGTGTCGTGATAAATACTTGATAATTTGTCGGTCCGTCAGTGGTGGGTTCAGTTGCTTTGCTATGCTATACTTGCGTATAGCATATTGCTCCCTACTTCCTGAAAATTCTCCCTTAAATTTCCCCGTGATTAAGTCGTCTCGTACCTGGTCTTGTCTGTGGTCACTCCAGTAGTGCTTTAAAAATCTGTCTTCAAAGTCCGTGTAGGTGTCTATGTCCTGTCCTACTAAATTGTACCATGCTTCCGCGTTGTCTTTCAATAAAGCCTTTATCGTATTCAGTTTAGTCTGTTCGTCAAATAAATTTCCCACTAGATTTCTTACACTATTAATAAAAATTTGTGGATTTACCCTGTTATCGCCATAAAACTTCATGTGTTGGTCCAATGATACTCCACCTGTATAAAATCTGGGACCATCCTCCGTTAAACCTGACATGTTATATTTGATACTACTAACTTCGCGTTCTACCCTGCCTAACTGATCCCTACATGAGTCCGTTACTTCAGTCATTTTTATATTAATCTCTTCTTCACAAAAAATGCGTACTTCGGACCTTAAATGTCCCATTTCCTGTCGAAGACCTGTAATATCACGCTCATTTTTTTCAACCCTATTTTCTACTTCCCCCAGTTTCACGGTAAGACTATCTTTAAATTCTGTAAATTCTTTAGTATTTTGTTCAATTTTCCCGCTTATCTGCTCTAATTTTTGGTTGGACTCCTCCCTAGCTCTATTAGATTCATCGCTTAGCAGTTCTAATTTTCTGTTGGACTCCTCCCTAGCTAATCGCATTTCCTCTAACATTCTCATCATTAACTCATTTCCTTGATCCCCTGATTCCGTCCTCGACTGATCTCTACTGCCTCCAGCTTCTTCCATTTTCGAATTTTTCCCACACAATGCACTATCGTCACTTCCAATTTCCACTCCTTGACTCCTTAACCACTCTTTTCTCTGCATACGTTCTAATCACTCTCACACACTCTAAAATACTCTTAAATTTATACACACACAGAAACTCTCTCTCTCAGATCGCCAGTTTCCTGGAATAAAATTACAAAAATTTTATTTGGAACTCGAGCCCCACGTTGGGCGCCAAAGATGCTGTGTTTCCCTGTATTAGAATCGAGCCTCACGAATTGGGCGCCAAGAATGCTATGAATCCACCAAAATCCGGGAACTACGGTTTTCGAATCGAGCCCCACAGATTGGGCGTCAAGACTGCTGTGATTCCCTGTATCAGATTCGAGTCTCACGAATTGGGCGTCAAGAATGCTGTGAAACCTACAAAAAGCTATTAATTTAACTGGTCCGTTGACTTTCTTCTGTTACTCGCCTCTTTACTCTTTTCCGCCTCGGCTGCTCCCCTAGATAAAACTTCATCCTCATTCATAAAAAAAAACAAACACATTCCTACCACAAACATCAACGTTAACTCTATTTACATCAATATTCACAATACATTAAAATTTCAAAATTAAAATTCAGCATAAATTTCAGTATCAGATAATTTCAAGATTAAATCTGTTATCATTTTAATGTGCATCCAGAATTAAAGTCGTTGTAGGATGCCTACTAATTACTATAACAATATATGCAGACCTAAGTCTGAGTACAAAGGGAGCATCTCCCACCCCTTTACGTTAATTAACCAGGTTCGTCTAATTGAGCTCAAAGACATACCCAAATTTTCATCATAATCCAGAACATCAATACTAAATACCCCTTTCTACTTAAACAAGCAAATTTCACTTAAAATTAAAATTTTATTGTTAGTACAATTTCACTACTGTCCATTTTAAGTAAATCAATTATAAAGTTATTCAACACACACCAAAATATCAAAATCCAACAACAAAGCATAAGTTACCTGAAGGTTAATGCACTCGTGGCCCCAATGTATATCGTCCTCTGTTAATCACATCAATCCAACTGGGTTATGTTTAGGTCCTCGTATTGCTGGTTGCCTTTAAAATTTTCTACATCACCATTCATCTAAAGTAGTTTCAGTGCTTTTCCGGAACTCATTTGTGTATATCTGAAGCTGTTTTGTGGATCCAGACACGTTTACGAATCATTTAATTATTAACACTCCCGAAAAATAGCAAAGAAATTCATACTTCTTTCACAAATATACGCCAAAACTGCCTACTATTGTGTATTCATTTGTCGTTGTAAATTTTACTAATTGGTACAGTGATACTAAACTTTATTACCTTGTATCTTCTTTTCTAAGTGCACTAAAGTACATTCATTGTAGCACGTAAAGAACAAACTGTTTTAAATCACCAAAATATACGAGCAAACTTTAAATTATTCTATCAAACTCGGAAAACTAAAAAGCACTGTTTAACGCATTGAATCAAGTCGCAGATCTAAGAGAGCTTGTTCATATTAACCTGGGTATATATAGAGGTAAGCCTGTCTGTCGGTCTTGTCCCCAAAACGGACAATTCTTTAGAATTTCGCATGCTAGGTTCCCATTCCGCAGCCCGGCATGCGATTTTTACGAAATTTGCACTCGCACCAGTTAAATCTCAGAAATTTCGACACGGCTCGCAACGTCTGGAAATAACTAATTAAATTTTATACAGAAATTGTTGTTTCTACCTCTCATATGTGCATCTTATTTTCAACCAATCGTGACCCTCGTGACGTTGCTCATATCACGCTTTTAATTATTAGTGTCTTTGTCTTACGCATATTGTCCGTCTCTATCTAACCTGTTCTTATTGGTGCAAATTGATATTCTTTATTATCGATTATTTCAGTTCACGTGGACTGTTATCTGGGTTAAATAACCCCGTATCTAGTCTTCCCGTTAATATAAGCGACGGTTTCTCCAACATTCTCTGAAACCATTTGTTATCTGCAAAATTTTCGCCGTACGTGACTTTTAAACTACGCAGGTGTTCAATCGTACTATTAATTCTCAGAGCTTTATTTCATGGTATTTTAATCTTGGATTTTCACAGGCTTTTATGCTTATTATTAATAATGGTTCAATTAACTCCAACTAAAATTGACTTCTACCCTTTCATTTTTAGCGAATACAAATTAAATATTAATTATTATGTGCACACTTTGTTTAATACCGGTTACTTAAAATTGAGTTAATTAATATAAATTTTGCACGTAATTTCCATTTGTTTCTTTACTCGGAATAATTAAATTGCACGTAGAGCATTTTAATACTGCTTCCTTTTTTTTTATAGCAAGCGTCTTGTAAATGATTTAAATCTCTTATTTTTAATGAAACGAATGAATTTTTATTCTCCACGGTTTTTTTTAATAACGCGAGTTAAAGTTCGGGCCTTTGGAGCTGGTTTTTTAAAAAAGCTTTTGACTTTAACACATTTATTTTACTTTGAAACAGATGATCTTGTACATAATACTAAAATTAATTATTGACTAGTGAGTAGCTTGAACAACGAAGTATGGAGTTTGAAGACTGACTCGGTTGAGTAGCTTGAACAACGATGTATGGAGTTCGAAGACTGACTGCCGGGCATTGAGCTCCCGGGCCTTTTATAATAACCTGCCCCTCACACGGCTGTGAGAACTTGCAGATCTCATGTCTGCGTTTCTCTTTAATTGTACACTTTAATACAATGTAACAACTTAATTCTAAGTAATTGCGGTCTGTTGACCGCCTGTGACCTGCCACCTGCAGTATCACTGCCCTCACGGATGCAAAGTTGCATGTCCGTTCACATGAACTGTCGATAACCTCTCTGGGTTATCCTTGTGTTACAATGTTGCATTGAACTTTTACTTAATAATTTCTAATAATTCATATTAGATTCAATACATCAATATATATAGGTAATTGGGGGATACATAACTCCTCCCACCGTAAATGAAAAATTAAGGTTTTTCTTAATTTTTAAATACATAAAATACATTATTTAAATTCATTTAAAATTCATTATTTCTAAAGGTATACTTGTCGTTTCTTTTTTTCTCTTTGTTTCCTTAAATCTAGAACTGTTTCCTTCATTCTTATATCTAAGGTACATTTTGTATAATACATACATGATTACAAAAATTACTAAAATGATCAATACAATTGTCCAAACACTTATATTATTATAATGTAACTTTGGCGTTTTGAGTTCACTTAATTGTTCTTTATAACTTTCCACTAATTTCACGGCGTGGTTGAGATCGTCTAAGTCTAGATGCTCTAGCTTCATAGGTTTCTTGTTTATTTCTTCGTCTTCTTGTTGTATTTTGAATTGTAGTTCCGGTAGGTTTGCAAGTTTCTTTGTTGCTATGGGATCTTGATAAACTCTGATTACTTCATCTTTAAATTTCACATAACAATCTTCTTTGAGGGTAATTAGTTTGCTTCCGATTAATGCTTGGTTATTTTCATCTTGGTTGCAGTGGATGGTTGCTATTACTTCTGTTGGGAAAATGGTTATCCATTTGTTATCTGTAACTTTTTGAATTTTCATATTAGTTATTTGTACTTGTTTGGTTTCACAGTTTTCGTAGTGATTTGAGAATTTTAATAGTTGTACTTCACAAGGGCTGTCTTCCTGAATGGTTGTTGTCGTCATCGATTGACATAAATATTGATTTGGTGTTACTTCAGTACATTTTTCGTTTGTATAACCATATCTCAGTTCATTTAGGGATAGGAATTTGGTTTTGGGTATGATTACTTGGTATGTGCTAGTAACCTTTGTTGGAAAAGCAAATAAATGATAATAATGATAATTGTTACTTTCTACTATTGGAATTTTTTTATTAAAAATATCTTAATGTTGCTAAAATTTGTTACATTAAAGTAAGGGTTGATATTATTTGAGTAAATATTGTAATTTTGTATACTGCCTAGTTTATTGGTAGTATACCGGGGTTGTTTTTATAATTTCTATTATTACTTGGTCGTCCGTTCTACCTGGGTGGAGGTTGACGGTAAGGGTGATGACTGTCCATCTGAAATTACAGGGTGTCTTAGGTTTTTTAAATGAATGTATTTCGTTATTTTACCGTTGTCTACTACTGCTATGTTTTTATCTGATATTTTCTTAATTTTAAATGGTCCTAAATTTCTGGGTGCTATTTTATGTCGCTTGCTTTGAAAGTTTTTCTCATATACGGTTTGTCCTATTGAAAATTTATTTGAGTCGGTATTTTTATTTCGGGTTGTGGTGATACGTTCTTTATCGTTCTCTAGTTTATCTTTTACCTTATCGTAAGTTATTTTTAATTTTTGTTTGTGATCTTTCGCATATTGTTGATATACTTCTTTATTGTAGTGTATGTCATAGGGATTTCGTGAATCTGAATGTCCTAATGTTAATTCTAAGGGTGTAAAATTTGTTGATGAGTGAATTGTGTTATTATAGGCGATTAGTGCGTATGACATTAAATTGGTTATATGTTCCTTTTTATAATTTATTCTTAATAATCGAATTTGTTCTAACAGGGTTAAATGTAATCGTTCAATTAGTCCGTTTGATTCAGGGTGGTTTTCCGTTATGAAATGAATTTTTATTTTGTGAAGTTCTAAAGTGTTTTGTATTGTCTCGTTTTTAAATTCGCTACCATTGTCTAAAGTTATTGATTCGGGTGTTCCGTAAAATGTGAAATATTGTAAAAATCCTTGGGTCACGTCGATGCTATTTTTGGATGTGATTGGTATGCTTGGCCTATTTTTGTGAATGCGTCTATAATTGTTAGATAGTTTTGCGCTTCTACTACTAGAGTATCGGCATGTAGTTTTGAAATGGTTTGTCGGGTGTTTTGGTTAACATTAAGGGTATCTTTGGGGGTTTCCTATCGTATTTCGCTCTGTCACATAGTTCGCATTGGTTAATGAAATCTGTGGTCACGTCCTTCATGTCTTTAAAATAATAACGTCTTACAAGTTGTTTTATTGTTTCGTTAATTCCACGATGGTTGGTTTTTCCTTCGTGTTGATTTCTAATTACATCGTTTATTTCGTCAGGGTCGTCTAGTGTTATTAGTTTTCTAGTACATCTGATGAGTTCAGGTCCAGAGTTATTGAATATTTAATGTATAATTCTGAAAATCTTTGGTATAAATGTTCGGTATTGAAATAGAAAATAAAATCGTTTTTCTCGGGGTGTATTCTTTTAGAATTTTAATTATTTGTTCCTCGTTGTCGTCTTTAGTTATTTGAATTTGATATATTTTTTTATTGTCTACTTTTGTATATTTTACTGGGTTGGGGTTATTTAAAACTTCGGTTATTATAAATTGGTTAGGTTTCATATCGATTGCTTCGTTTAAAATTTTAATCGCGTTTTTTGGTTGTTCGTTTTGTGTCGAATGTATTGTGTCGCTCTCGTCTGGATCTTCCCTTATTTCTGCTTCGTCTACGTTTCCTATAATGGATTCCGTTTCTAATGCATTGAGTTGAATTCTGCTTAAAGCGTCTGCGTTATTGTTATAAATTCCCTTTTTATATATAATTTCGTAATCATACTCTTCGAGTCTGATTCTCCATCTTTCAGTTTGCATAACCATACTAGTGGTCTATGATCAGTGTATATGTAAAATTTTCTTCCGTATAAATAAGGTCTAAAATATTTTGTTGCCCAAATTATGGCTAATAACTCTTTTTCTATAGTGCTATATTTTTGTTCGGTTTCGTTTAGGGTTCTGGATGCGTAGCTGATAGGTTTATCGCTACCTACTTTTCCTTGGCTCAATACTGCGCCTATTGCTACATTCGATGCGTCTGTCGTCAGTATAAATGGTTTTGTAAAGTCTGGGTATTCTAATACAGGGTGATTCGTTAATATGTTTTTAATTTTGTCTACAGCTTTAATAAATTCTGGGGTGTGTTCAATTTTGTTTCCCTTTTTTAAACAATTTGTCAGGGGTTTGGTTATCTGAGCGTAACCTTTAATGAATTTGCGGTAGTAACCACTAAGTCCTAGAAATCCTTTAATTTCTTTGTTTGTTTTTGGCAATGGGTAATTTAGAACTGCATTTGTTTTGTCTGGATTTGGCATTACTCCTTGGGGTGTTATTACATGTCCTAAAAATGATACTTCTTTTGTAAAATTCACTTTTGTCTAATTGTACTTTAAAATGTGTTTGTCTAAGTCTTTCGAATACTTCTGTCAATCTTTCTATGTGTTCTACCAATGAGTGGAATAAACTATGATGTCGTCAAGGTATACAAGGCATTTTTTATTGTGTATTCCTCGTAGTATATTGTCCATGACTCTCTGGAAAGTAGCGGGTGCGTTCTTTAGTCCAAATGGCATTCGTTTGTATTCGTAATGTCCTCTAGGTGTGCTGAAGGCTGTTTTGATATGTCTTTTCTTCCATCTCTACCTGATGGTATCCTGATGCTAGGTCTAATGTTGTAAAATATTGGCATTTGCCTAATTTGTCTAAAATTTCGGTAATATTTGGTAGTGGATATTTGTCATCTACCGTTTTTCATTTAACTTTCTATAATCTATTACCATTCTGTACTTTCTCTTTCCGGTTGCGTCTAATTTCTTAGGTACTATTAACACGGGGCTGCTCCATGGTGAATTGGAGTGCTGGATTATGTCTTGGTCTAATAAGTCTGCTACTTGTCTGTCAGCTTCTTCTTGGCTTGCATGAGGTAGTCTATATGCTTTTGTAAAGATTGGTTTATTGTCTGTTAACTCGATATTATGTTTTACTGTGTTGGTGAATGTTAATGGTATTCCTTCACAATGGAATATGTCTCGGTATTCAAAACATAAGTTCTTAATTGCTCTTTCTTCTTCTTGATTGATATCGGTGTTAAAGCGGATGTTAGTTAAATTTTCTCTTAACATTTCGTCATGTTCTATTGGGTTGTAATTATTTTCTAAATTTTCGTCTATTTCCATTTCGTTAAAATTTAGTTCTTCTACGTTAATTGGGTCTGTCAATGATAATTCTACGGGGTAGTCGTTTGAATTTAATATTGTTGTGGTTGCAAAGTTATCTTTTATTTGTACTAAGGCAGTTGGGGTTTCTACTCCTTGTTGAAATGTCATATGATTTATTATTCCTAAATTTTTGTTAGATTTTACTGGGATTTTTATTTTTCTTTCCGTTCGGGGTTCTATAGTGTATTTTTGTTCAATTTGGTGTTTTGAAATTTAATTGGGATTTTTCCGTATTTTGTCCTTAATAAGCGATTTTTAATGTCAATGTTGGCTCCTAATTTTCTTAGAAGGTCCATTCCGATTAATCCGTCATATTTATCGTTAAATTCGAATACACAAAATTTATGTTTCATTTTAACATTAAATGTTCTTGGTAAGGGTATATTGGCTACGAATTGGTGTAGTGTTGTTTGATGGGCTGTTTTAATTTTAAATGGTTCTCTTTCTACGTAATCTAAATAATGTTTTTGTACGGTTCTGGGGCTAATTAATGTTTTAGAGGATCCGGTGTCGATTAATAGTTTGAATTTGGCGTGGGGTATTTCTATGTATGGTAATACTAAGTGATTTATGTTATTTAAGTTTATTAAGTTTGGTTGTCTATGAATGGGTCCATTTGAAAATTTGAATTGAGTTTTCTTCATCATACTCCTCGTAAGTTTCGTATTGTTCGTCACGTTCGTAGGTTTCTGCATGGTTTGTTTCATTGTTCGTAGGTGTCTCAATGTCATTATTCTGGTCAGTGTCAAATTTTTCTATTTCTTGATGAAATAATACTTCCGATGTAAAATTACGTTTCTGATGAGGGTTTGGTCGGATATGTGTTATTTTTGTGTTTTGTCTGGTGTTACCAGATGAGGTGTCCATTGGTGTTGGTTTGTAATAATTGTTAGGGTTGTTATGAGTATTAGTCATTGGTGTATTTCTATTGGGGTTTGCGTTGAATGCTGGTCTTTGGTTGGTTTAGGTTTTGATTAAATCTCGGTTGGAATGCGGGTTTCGTAAAAGTTCGGGTTGAATGTTGGTCTTGAAAAATTTTAAATTGATTATTAAAATTGGTATTGTTAAAACTTGGGTTGTTACTTCGCGGTTGATTTGTTTGTGGGTTAAAGGGTGTGAATTTTTGTTGAGGGATTGTTTGTCTTGTAGCTTGTATAGTTTTTGTTGGTGAATAACTTTTATTCGCGTTGGGGTTGTATAGTCTGTTGCGGTAATACATTACATTTTCTTCTTCTATTACTAGGCTCATAGCTTCTTCTAGATTTTGGGGTCGTTGGAATCTGATTTTATCCGATAGTCGTTCTGGTAAAGCGTTTATGTATGTGTCTAGTGCCATTTCGTCATACATTTTGTTTTTAAATGTCTAACGTTTTGATCGGGTTCTTCGATTTTAATTTTGTTAAAATTAAACTTCTCACGTCTTGGCATTTCATTCCGAATTGGTAGGGGATTGATTGTGTTCCATTCTAAGGTTTATTAGGTCTCGTACCAGGCATTTTATATTACGTTGGTCTCCAAAATATGCAATTAGTAGCTGTTTAAACTGGTCCCATTCCGATAAGTCGTCCCTACTGGCGATTAATGTTAGTGCCCTTTCGGCTAGTTTACTTATTACTAAGCGTATAAGCAATAAATTTCTTGCGTTATCTCCGGGTTTGTAAATGGTTTTTAGGAACATTTCACATGCTCCAATGAAATTTGAGAGATGGGCCTGGGTGCCATCAAACGTCTGAATTGTCTCTAAATAGAGACGTAAGTCTGTGTTACTCATGTTGGTTAAGGGTTGTTTTCGATTTTTTGGAAATTTCAAAAAATTTTTTTTTTTTTTGAATTAAGCTTTATTTCGTTATTTGTATGGTTACTTTTGCTTCGGATTTATTAATTTTCCGTTTGGGTTGTGAAATTTCAAATTTTGTAGAAATTGGGGTTGGTTCTGTTATTTGTAGCGTTTATTATGCTTTGGATGTATTAATTTTTCTTTTGGATTAAGTAATTTTGGATTTTGTAAAAATTGGGGATGATTTTCCTTTTTATGACGTTATTTTTGCTTTGGTTTTTTAAATTTTCCTTTTTAGATTGGATAACTTAGAGTTTTGTAAAAATTGATGTTGATTTAGCTATTTGAAACGTTAACTTCGGTTTTGGTTTGTTAATTTTTCAATTAGATTAGGTACATAAAGATTTGGTAAAGGTTGATGTTTATTTCGTTATTTTTCGGCGTTATTTTTTTAGTTAGGAATGGTTAATTTTCAGTTTGGATTGGGTGGATAAAATTTTGGTAAGAATTTGAGATTAATTTCGTACTTGTAGTATTAGATTTATTAATTTTAAGTTTATATTGCGTCGAGTTATTTTTAAAATCGTAGTCGTTCTTTGTTTATATTTAATTACACAATGCAGTGATGTATTCACGAGATTTGTATTCAATAATGTTGAATTTATTTACCGTAGTCTTGGATTAATTGTTTTTATGCAGCTTTTAGTTCGTCTTGAGTTTTTGCTTCTTAAGGAATCTTAAATGGATGGGTTTATTCTCGTTTAGCTTTGTTTTGGTTAAATTCTGTTAATTAATACTCTTTCCGTGGGTTTTACTGAGTTGCGTAAACGTACAGTTCGTCTGTCTTGTGTTCTACTTATAACTTAAGGTTGATTACTCCTGTACTTCATGGTTGAAATTGAATACTTTGTTGAGGTAATTGCACTTACAGGTGTTAGTTTATGGAATTAGATAATTGACTTTCCGTACTCGCTAATGTAAAGTGTTATGTCTGTTTTATTTTTAGATCTCTTGGTATTATAATGCTTGTTGGTAATTGAACTCTTCGTTATGTGCGTTTTCAGGTTTACAATTATGAGCGTATGATAACGTTTTAGCGTTTTAATTAAAGATTCTTATGATGAACGTTTTACTGCACTTTATAATGCTGATTAATTAGTTGAAAACGTTTAGAGTTTATTGCAATTGTACACGCTTTTATGGATTGTAGGTATTAATATAGAAACTGCGTCGATTTTATTATCCGTGTATGATGCAAATTGAAATTATACTGAAAGTTGAAAGTTATTTCTTTAGTACTGTGCAAGGATTCTGAAAGCGATTTTAATAATGATATTACGTTGTTAAGCTATACTTTAATACTGAAGGTTGAAAGTTATTGCACTTCTCTGATGTTCTAAGTGTATAAAAGATGCGAGCTTTGTTTTCTTAGGTGGTTTTAAGTTACCGTATTTTTAGTTAATGCAGAATGTTCTTGTGATTTATTCAGTATTATAGAGGTCAATGGTTTAATTAAACGTTCTGTACTGCTTGTTCGAATTAGCTTTGAAATAAATTTCGCGTTAGTTTACCGGTTTATAAACGTGGGTTTGAATCGCTGTAATTATTTGGTGTTAGTGAATATGCGCCCGTTTATTTTTGGATTATTTTGAGTTCGTTCTATTTATTATGGTAAGAATCTCTTAATATTAATTCTCATTTACTTTTAAAAAGAAAATCTCTTTTTAAATTCAATTCTTATTTGCTTTTTTAAAGAAAAAAATATCTCTTTGTGAATAATCAAGTCTCATTTGCTTTTTAACATTCAAGTTTCATAAAATGTTATACAGTCTCGTTTTGAAAATAATTCACTTTGAACTATTTTCAAAAATATTCATACATAAAACAATGATCAATAAAATAATACTAGCATATATCAATTATAATTTGGTTTAAAAAATTTTTATGGAAATGAACTTACATTAGTTTCATCGGTTTCTTTGGTATGTTCGATCGATTCTGTATCTTGTCCACCTTGGTTTGTTTTGTTGGCCTTAGACGATTCTTGTTCCTTGTCCAACTTGGTTTGTTGCTGGATTCAGACTATTTATGTTCTTCCTCCAACTTGGTTTGGGTTCTGCCAAAATTTCGAATTAAAATTCTTGGTCACCAATCTTCCGATTTTTGGATTTTCAGTGCCCTTTTGACATCCTACCGACTGCGCCAGTTAAAGTTCGGGCCTTTGGAGCTGGTTTTTTAAAAAAGCTTTTGACTTTAACACATTTATTTTACTTTGAAACAGATGATCTTGTACATAATACTAAAATTAATTATTGACTAGTGAGTAGCTTGAACAACGAAGTATGGAGTTCGAAGATTGACTCGGTTGAGTAGCTTGAACAACGATGTATGGAGTTCGAAGACTGACTGCCGGGCATTGAGCTCCCGGGCCTTTTATAATAACCTGCCCCTCACACGGCTGTGAGAACTTGCAGATCTCATGTCTGCGTTTCTCTTTAATTGTACACTTTAATACAATGTAACAACTTAATTCTAAGTAATTGCGGTCTGTTGACCGCCTGTGACCTGCCACCTGCAGTATCACTGCCCTCACGGATGCAAAGTTGCATGTCCGTTCACATGAACTGTCGATAACCTCTCTGGGTTATCCTTGTGTTACAATGTTGCATTGAACTTATACTTTTACTTAATAATTTCTAATAATTCATATTAGATTCAATACATCAATATATATAGGTAATTGGGGATACATAACTCGCGTACCTTTTCCCAAAGCTTCTACACGGTGATTAAAATTATTTGATGTGATTATTTAATTTTCACCCTGGTCTAAATATGAGTAATATATATATATATATACATATATATATATATATATACATATCTATATATATATACATATCTATATATATACATATCTATATATATATATACATATATTGCTGTGGACTGAAGATGCCCGACGTTGGGAACTAATAAAAGTGCTACAGACTGAAGGTGCCCGACGTTGGGAGCCAATGAATGTTGTTGTGGACTAAACTGGTTAATAAAAGTGTTACTCTAATTGTTTTTGCTAGCTCAATTTAAACAAAACCACTAGAATCTGACATCAAATTGCTAATAAAACAAAATATTTTTTAACAAACAATCTTCCAAATAACAATTACTACATTCACAACAGGTTTTCTCTAGTAAGCAATATCTTACATATAACCTCTAGGCAAAGAAATACTTTCATACAAATATTAAAATCTAGAAGTAGAGTTCAAAATTGCCACAGCGGCTGTGCTTTACAAACAATATGATAGATCTAACAAAAATTTAACTTCTGAGTATATACCTATCCTATTTTTAAAGTCCAAAGTCTCTTTTATAATCAGGATGAGCACACTATAATCTTAATTTCATTCCTCAGTAACACCTTAACTAAATCTTATAATGTACAGAATTTGTCGAGATAAGATAAATAACTCAATATCTACCTCTTTAAAATCAAATTTTAAACGTAGCTGATCAGTTAGATTTAATAATTCTTTTTATAATGACAAAACCACACCGATAAAATTGCGCATTAACGCAATTGGATACTTTATAGCAAATATGTAGACAAAACACTTTGAAAAAACGTTCTTCTACGCGCATAAGATACCATTATTCTTATCTAAAAACACTCTTTCCCTCACGTTTTTATGCATTTATAATTCAATATATAAATACCCTAAAAT
The DNA here is from genome assembly GCA_036346225.1 of Platerodrilus igneus. NCBI lineage: Eukaryota > Metazoa > Arthropoda > Insecta > Coleoptera > Lycidae > Platerodrilus > Platerodrilus igneus. Next base: position 233,758 of record JARFIW010001608.1, on the reverse strand, counting down.
CTAATAATACATTACAGATAGTATGTAATAATATATTGTAATATTACATACCTTGATGTTTTAATTATATCTCTTTCTACTATTGGTTTGAATTGTTATAAATATTTTTATATTTTTTCATAAAACACAAGTGTTGTACCGTTACACAATGTTTAAGAATTTTACAAATAATAATTATTAATAATCTTTTTTCTATAGTATATTGCCTGTAGTTTTATTTAAAGCAGATTATTTTCACAGGTATCATCACTTCAGATAACAGCTCGTTCAGTTAGAAATCTATTACTATTTTTTTATATTTTAAATGTAAAAGAAACTGCTTGAATGTGGGGAGATACTGAGTCTCATAATTTGTTGGGAAAACATTAAAACGGACCCTGCATGAAGGAAGTGTACGGTTTACGTTAGATCAATATTTCGTTACAAAGAGTTTAGTAAAAATAGAAAATCATCGGTCAATGCTCTAGAGTCGTCTATGGTTTCGGAGAATCAAAATACCGAAGACAAAGTAAATTCAGAGTTTGTCAGAGTTGAAGCAGAATCAAAATAAATTAATTAGTAGTCTCTTTTTTCTAAATTTTCCCCAGTCTGAACTATCGCCGAATTAGCACCCCATTATGGTTCCGTATCAAAGGAATTTAATGAGAGTTAAACGTTTTACTAATTTAATTAATCCGTAATGTTAATAAACGTTAACTTAATACGTTTATTAACATTACGGATTTCTTTGTAGTGTTTTAATTAACTGTTCACAGATTTAAAAATTGTAATTACATTTTCTGTTACAAGTGTGAGTGTGCTTGGATTAAAATTAAAGCTTAGGTTTTACCCCTATTACATTGAGCCTCAGCACTTTCACGACTCGGCGTTTGATATCATCTGTATTGAGATGTCAGGGTATAGAGCTACGTACACCCAATAGCTCAATATAACCCTTCTTAATCAGCTCACTATACACACTTTCGTGTGGGTGATATTTTCCAGTTACATATCACAAAGTATTATTAGTTTCCTATTCTTCTGGTTTTCAATCTCAATTTTATTCTAATTCTATAAATTCCTAAAAGTAAAGCGTGTTAAGAGTATTCTATAAAAGGGTATTGCATTGGTGCATCTAAAGCTAAAAAGAAAACCTAAATTTACTAGAAAATGATGAAAAGGTTTTGTTACTAACAGATTACGTATTAATAAATTGTCTATTTTCGTAGTTCTTTTTAATTGTGTTTTTAAATTATGGTTAAAACAAAGTACCAACAAATCAAAGCTTGGAAACCTAAATTAAAACCTAGTTTCATCAAGTATCTCAGACAGAAAGAAATTCAATTACACCTTCACGCAAACGGTTTCTATAGCAACCGTATTGATTATTGCACTGGGGGTTTAAACTTCCGCCGCAGTTAGATTTAATTAACCTTTCAAGTAGGGGAACCTTTCGAGGAGAAAATCAATACAGCGAATTGGTCGCATTATTGTAGTATTTCGTCGTAGGTTACTTTCTTGAGCATCCAACAACATATAATTTCTTGCACTTGAATTCCAAAAAAAAGCTTCAAATACTTACAGCAAAATCATCTCCAACTGTGCGGTTACTTTTATTATAAACAAAGTATAGAGTAAAATGGTGTTTCATTTTAATTGGGTCCTGAAAAATACTAAAGGCGTCTAAAAGTAAAGATTTCTTAACACAAACATCTTGGCCGAACATAATAAATGTTTGAGAAAGGGAATACTGTGTACAGGGTGCCGTATTTGGACACTGCAAGGTATCTATCTCGCTTATTTTTAAAGATAGAGGGTTGTGGTGTTCGCTACATTGTACTACTTTTTTTGTGAAACTGAACATGCCTCCAACAAAATCTTCATAGTCCTCTTAGTGTTTGAGATACAGGGTGAAATTGAAAATTATTACTTTCGGAGCACTCCCCGTATCTCAATTGTTTTTAATTTATTAGAGAGGTGGAGAGGTATTCTTATAGAATTTTTTCGATAGAATCCAGTGGCGTAGTTTGTTTTTGCGTCATCCGTCTTTTAGTTATGAAGCTAACATATGCTTTTTTAAATAGAATACACTACATATTTTTGATTAATTAATTTAAGCATTTTCCGGGTTTTTCAAAAATGTACAATAGTATGTATTTATTTTGAAAAATAACTGAATAAACTATACTTACTCAAAATTAATACACTGTTTAATAGTAGGCCATGGCAACAGCAAATTTTGTAGCCATCGCGTTGATGAAACGAAAGAAAATAATCTGTTAATGGCGATAAGTCGGTTCGTTTGTCACAATAATATTCAAAATTGACTTAAAAGTTATAAGTTTAAAGTTTGTGATTTCCTTTACAAAATGGCTAGAATGGGAGTGAAAAGTATGATACGTTATATTGCGACATACAATTTAATGAAAATTCGCATTAGGCCTCGGCACTATATCTTAAAAGGTGAACTTTTTCTTCATTTAAGACCTAATTATTTTTTGTCGTTCTGCGTCTTTATACTTTTTATAAATATCCGGAAAGAAGACAACCTTTCTTTAATATGTTTTCTATACTTAAAAATAATTTAATTATTCATGGCTCATTTACGCGACCAGAACCAGAATCCTATAATATGAAAAACCAAGAAATCGATGAAACCAATGTTTTAGCCGTCGTAGAGGCAGCTCCTTCAACATCGTGTTGGACTATTGAGGAAGAAGTTGGAGTAATCAAAAGTAGGGCACAACAGATACTAAAAAAATTGAAGTTTAGACCCTATCAAACACAAATTGTTCAGCACTTATACCCTGGGGATGCTGATTGTCGGCTAATTTTCTGTAACTGATATCTACAACAAATTTAGATATTGAGACATTATGCTCCATCAGTAATATAGTCCGACGAGGCAAATTTCTCAAGTGCAAGTATTTTTAACAGACATAATACTAGACACCTGTACCAAGAAAACCATCACCTTGTATTTGAGCGTAAGAAGCAGGGTAGATTCGACTCCAGAGTCGCATGTTTTATTTTGGATCAACAAATAGCATACAGAATTTATGAAGGTAGTCTTACAGAAGACGATACCTAGAAAATTTGCAAGACGTAATTCCTGAACGCATAAATAATGTTCCACTGGCTCGTTTAAACTGTCAGTTCTAAACTCTTTTTTGAGATTACTTGCAAAACAAAGTTGGTGCTAAGCACCACACACATGCACTTCCTGAATCCATTTCTCTCGCATTTCAAAATATTGTAGCGGACTACTACTACCGCGTTTTTACTAATTTAAAACAAGTAATAACAAGAGTCTTTATTATTCACTGTTCACAAGTCTAATTAACAGTATATGCCTTATTTATAGATGTTTTCTGTTCAATTAACAATGAAGCACTATCACACGAATGAATTTACAAGCACTAATATCTTCTTAAACTAAATTCTTTACCATAGGTCTATTAACAACACTAACACAACTATTTATTCATTACACGTTTGTCTATTTATGTATTCTACAAGCTGCATGTACATTAAACACGTTCACATAATATAACATTTATGTTTACTCTTAGACTTCCAAAAGCTCAACTTTTTAACTTATTAACTTCATCGGTCTTATTTATACCCTAACTTAAAAAAGATGATTCATTCTTCAGTATTTGCTAGAAAATTCTCGGTTCTTGAAGAATACACAGTGCTTACGGCGCTTGTGTGTTTGACGGGTTGTCTAATAGTAGCTCGCAACACTGCATCCTCTTTAAAACCGTTAAGTCTCGTAACTGTAAATACATTTTGACGCCAATTCGATAATTGATGACGGTATCGGCAACTATCTCCTCTGGTGCATCCACCGCGTCGTTGGAAATAACAGTCAACACTCTTTTCTTGGTCTTGGTAGGCAACCGGTTGATAACAACAAACAAAGACCTGGACGTTGATTCCCTGGAACACTACTTCTAGCATATTTCGGACTATCCTCCAATCTAAGCAATCCAATCCACAACCTAGCTTGGGCACCGCTAGTTTCGTCACTCTATTTTCCTTCATCTGAGCTTTAAGATTCAGCAAAGCCTCCCATAGATGTCCATAACTAGGTTTCTGCCATGAAGAATTTTTGGTGACTAGATAGTAAACATAACGATTTTTATCCTGAAGAACCAAAGCTTTTCCTACAGTTGGCTGCTGTTGTACTAATTCCTCAACACATCTAAACTTTTTCTTGAAAACAACAGTTATTCCCCTTGACATTTCCGGATCTTGAGCTACGCAATGTGCAAGGGAATACTCTTCTGGTGCTCTAAACAAATCTTGCTGTTTTTCAACAACAATGCCAAATCTCGTCTTAGCGGAACCACCATACGCCGCCATAAAACTCTCAAAATCTACATTTGGCTCATGATTAATAACTTGTCGAACACCATTCTCATTATTCGAGCCTTCCTGGTTGTTGCCAGCGTAGGATGTTAGACGGTCAAACTGTACCACTATCGGTTTACCACAGGGAGATCTTCTGATCCGGTACACTACATCATTAATTCTGTTTAACACTTCGTACGGGCCTTCCCATTGTCTTTGTAATTTTGGCGACGCCCCACGTTTTCTTTGTGGATTATACAACTACACCAAATCTCCAGGTTGATAACCACCTTCATATCATGTGATTTCATTCGATCGCTTGCTGCCTGGATATTCTTTCGGATATTTTCGTGAATGCTATTTGATCTTTCACGAAGCTTACTAACGTAATCTTCACCTGCAATCTCTTCTCCAAGTTTAAATCCAAACTGAAGATCACATGGTAGCCGCAATTCACGTTCTAACATTACGCAAGCGGGAGAGTATCCTGTGCTATCATGTACCGAAGATCGGTACGCCAGTAGGAACAAATGTAAATATTGATCCCAGTCTCGTTGATGTTCAGAGACAACTTTGGCTAGATACTTTCCTAAAGTTCTGTAATTCTTTCAACCATCGAGGATGAAGTGGCGTGGTTCTAGTCTTCCTGATTCCAAGATGCTTGCAGACGTTTTAAAACAACGCTGATTCGAAGTTCCGACCTTGATTGGAGTGTAATTCCAACGGAACTCCAAAGCGACAAAACAACTCCCTCACTAGTACATCTGCAACCGTCTCGGATTCTTGGTTAGGTATAGCATACGCCTCCGGCCATTTGGTAAAATAATCCATTGCAACCAAGATGTATTTATTTCCTTTCTCTGATTCAAGAAACGGACCAGCTATATCAATGGCTACCTTTTCAAAAGGATTCCCCACGTTATACTGTCTCATTGAGGCTTTTCGTTTTGTGACCGAGCCATTTGCAGAAGCACACACCTCACATTTTCGGCATCACTCTTTCACATCTTCTTTGCAGTTCACCCAATAGAATCTTTCTCTCACTCTTTCGAGAGTTCTTTTCACGCCAAAGTGCACTCCGGAAATACCATCGTGCAAGTGCTGCAACACTTTCGGCACTCTGCTTCTCGGCACTATCACTTGGAGTCCCTCAGAGCTATCTTCACATTCCAGGCGTCGTTTCAATCACCAAGGAGTCCCACTGTGCCCAGTATGCCTTCAGGTTCCTACTTGAAATAATAATTTCTTTCCAAGCTGGTCGTTGTCCTCTACTTTTCTCTCAATAATACGTCCCAATTCGGCGTCATTCTCTTGGTCTTCTCGTGTTCCTTCGGGTTGCCAAGTATCATCGGTTACGGTCATTCTATGGACGACCCTTATTTTCTCTTTCATCTTGGAGCAATGATTGCAGTCTACCGAAAAAGTTCTCCTTGATAGAGCGTCTGCATTCCGATGGCTAGTTCCTACACGATGTTCTGTGTCAAAGTCATATTTCTGCAGCCGCTCTATCCACCTTGCAACTTGCTCTTCAGGATTTTTAAACTACAGTAACCATTTTAGTGCAGCATGGTTTGTTCTCAACAGGAATTTACGGCCGTATAAGTACTTATAAAAGTGCTCTACGGATTTGACGACGGCCAACAGGTTCCTTCCCGTCACACAATAGTACCTTTCTGGCCGCGACAAGACCTTGCTGAAATACCCAATAACTTTTTCTTGTCCGTCCTGCACTTGAGAAAGAACGCTTCCTATAGCTGCGTTACTGGCATCGGTATCCAACACAAATTTCCCCTCCATCCGTGGATGACTAAAAATTGGTGCTGTAACTAGTAGCCGTTTCAGTTGTTCAAATGCACTGTGACAGTCGTAATTCCAATCATATTCTTGTCCTTCTTCGGTTAATTTCGTTAACGGTTTGGCAATGTACGCAAACCCAAGTATAAAACGTCGGTAATATGTGCACAATCCTAAAAAACTGCGTAGTTGGTGTATATCTGCTGGTGTAGACCACTCTTGTACGGTTTTTATTTTGTCAGGGTCAGCTCTTATTCCGGTCTCAGAAACGACATGTCCTAGGTATTTCACCTCTTTTCCAAATAGGTGACACTTCTTGGGGCTCAATATAAGGTTTGCCCCGCGTAATCTCTGAAATATCTCCTCTAGGTTCTTAAGATGCTCTTCAAAAGACCGACCTAACACTATCACGTCGTCTAAGTACACCAGACATGTTTTCCAGGACAGTCCACGCAGTATCGACTCCATCAATCGTTCAAAAGTAGCAGGGGCATTGCATAATCCCAATGGCATGACCTTGAACTGCCATAATCCAGTTCCAATTGTAAACGTAGTTTTTTCTTTATCGTTTGGCTCCAAGCCTACCTGCCAGTATCCACTTTTCAAGTTCAAGGTCGAAAACCATTTAGATCCGGATAGAGTATCCAAGGTGTCATCAATTCTGGGCAAAAAATAGCTGTCTTTCTTTGTCACATTGTTAAGCCGCCGGTCAACACAAAACCTTGTCGACCCGTCCTTTCTCTTGACAAGCACTACCGGGGATGCATATGGACTATTCGAGGGTTCAATCGCTCTCTGTTCTTCCATATCGGTGATAATTTGCTCGGCTTCCTTGCATTTTGCCAAAGGAAGCCGCCTGGGATGTTGTATTATCGGTTGCGCATCTCCAGTATTGATCTTATGTTGCACAATATTCGTCATTCCTTTTGCACTATCATCCTGTGCAAACTCACCTCGATATTGCCGACCAGTTCTTTTACCTTGCCCAGTTGATCGCCGTTTAATCCTTGACACAAAGGTATCAATATATCCAGCAATTTCTGTGAGCAACCGCTGGCTGGTTTATCTTTTGTGTCGTCCACACGTTTAATATGGCATACTGGAATGCAACTTCCCACAATCATGTTTTTCCTCAGGGTCACCACATGCGGATTAATATTTAGCACCCTTACTGATATCATATTTTGAAAATTTACCAGCGTTCTTTCAATCAGTAATCCCTCTTGACCCATTCTCGATTCAGTTGATTCCATCATGCATACTTGTCCTTCTCGGAGCGTACCATCCGGGCGTCCCATTACTGTCATTTCCGCCTTCTCGGGTAATTTCATATCACAAATCACTCGAACTTGCATCATCTGGTTACTCGTCCCTTGAAATGGAATCTCATCATCATCTATCCGTAGCACATTTTCTTTCATGTTCACATGAAACCCATATTCTCTCATAAGATCCATTCCCAAGATCACTTCTTCTGTAATTTCAGCTACCAACACCCGATGATTAACCAGTTTGTCTCTACTTCCCAACGTTACGGCAGTCTCTCCGTGAGTAGAAATTTTCTCACCACCTGCCGTTCGAAGACATACCGATAAAGGTAGCCATTTCCTCGACCAACCAAATCTGGTCTCACAATAGTCCTTGTCACTCCTGTATCCACGAGTAATCGGACAACCCTACCATTGATTCTACCATTGATATAAATGCTGTCCAGACTTCCCATCGACGATGCAGCACGGATGATAATCTCCAGGGCACTACGTTGTGCTGTCGACGTTCGTCCCCTTACGTCAACTTGCTCTAGTTTTCCTGCTGCTCATCCGGTTGTTTTGCTGGTTGAGTACAGCGTCTCTGTATATGACCAACTTTACCGCAGCTCTAGCTTCGCAGACGCCATCTCCGCGGTCGTTGCCTTTCCAGCCTTTCCGCCACACGGTTGATTATTTCTTCTATGCTGTTCTGCGATTGACCAGATTCTTTCTAAGGCAGACCGAACTTTGTTACTCACCCTGTGTGATGTCTGCTTAGCTGCTTCAAATTCAAGCGCATGGGCTAGTGCGTCATCTAACATTTTTGGCCGTGCTAATCTCAGCGCTTGCTGTATTTCGCTGTCTTTAACGCCATTCACAAATGTTTGAACAACCAGTTGTTCGAGGAAACTATCTGGTGCCGTTAATATGCCAATCTAACTAATCTGTCAATGTCAGCTTTGGATTCTTGTATGCTTTCATTTGTCTTTTGTGAGCGGTTCTAAACTTGTGCACGGTAAACTTGTTGAAGGTGAGCGTCTCCATATCTCATCTCAAGCTTCGATGTTAAAAGACCGTAATCATTCTGTTGATGATCGGGAATGGTTTGCAAAATGTTAAAAGCTCCCCCGTAGGGACACTATTAAGGAGATAGCCTTCTCTTTGTTGCACCAACCGTTGGCTATTGCAGCAGCTTCAAATTGTTTCAAATATGTGGACCAAGGTGTTTTACCATCGAATGTGGGTGGTTTCACTTTAAATTTTGACGGTAATGACTCGCTTCCTTCCATGCTCCTTATTTCTTAAATGTTCTAATTTACAGCTTGGTTTGCTAATCCAAGTGACCCTGTTGTTAGTGAAATCTTTTGTTCTTGCAGCTTCATCACATCTTCTTCCATTTTACCAATTTACTGTACAACTTTTGCTCAACTGTTTTTACCTGTTCAGTGAGATCTTCTTTCAATGCAATGGAGTTTTCCATTAGTCCTTGTCCTTATTCGCCGGAGGCTCAAGTATGCAAAATTCCCAGACAACAGCTGCCGAAATACAAACTGTAATAGCTTGCCAACAAGCAGATAACGCAATTATCAAAGGATTTTTAGACACAGGAAAGCAATCTTGTTACTTTGTAACATCTTAACAGCTGCAGAATACCAGATAACAATATCATCCACTATAATAATATCACACAATTCTCATTTAGATGAAAAATACAGGGATTATGTTTAGATCTCAAACCCAATTCTTTCAAAATATCTGAAATATGGCAATACTTATTTTGCCCTGATTGTTTTAAGCAATAAATCAATTTTCACAAATATAAAACAAGATCTGTGTTATTCATATTTTTATAACCTGGGGGTATTTCCATATATACTTTTTCATTCAAATCGCTGTATAAAAATGCACATTTTATATCCCAATGGGCATGAATTCAGTCATTCCGTATGACTAGAAGTACAAAAAGTAATTTTATTGAATTAAACTTTACAACAGGTGCAAAGGTGTTAAAATAATCCATCCCATATGTTTGTCTGAAATCATGGGCAACTAAGCGTGTCCTAAAACGTTTCGCTGTTCCATCGATATTAGTTTTTAAATTAAAAACCCATCTACATGATACTACCTTTTGATTTTGGGATCTAGAAACCACTCCCCATACACCCCATTCATCATTAATAGAAATTTCATCCTTCATTGCATGTTCCCATTCCTTTCTATGAATGGAATTAGCAACATCATTGTACTTCTTGGGTACTTCTACAAAACAAATTAACATATCATCAAAGCCATCTTCGTTCTAACAATATCTGGCTACTTTAGTAGGAGATGGAAAATCAAATTCATTAGGGTCGTAAATTAAGCCCCTTTTTGAACATAAGGCTTTTGCATCGTTTTTGGAACGAAATTTTTCTTTGCCTAACCAATAATAGATATCTGTACGTGATTCATCTTTCCTAGGCACCTCATGACGTTTCCATGTCTCAGAATTTTTACCAAGTGTACATTTGGGAGGAACGGTAACTGGAACTGAATCAATTTTTGAATCAAATTCAACTACAGGTTGTTTATCACATACTTCCTCATCACATACATCATCGGATTAGAAAAAGGACTAACATTATTTCCCGATCATTCTAAATTAATTGCTGATTCATCTATCTTAGCATGTTTCAATTCTAACACTTTGTTTCTAACAGGATCACAGACTCTGTATCCACGTGTGAACATTGCATACCCAAGTAGAATACCTTTCCTAGATTTTGCTTCTAGTTTGTGACGATATCTTTTTGGAATAAAAATAAATGCCATAGGCCCAAAAATATGGAAATGAAAAATGTGTGCTTTTCTACCCGTCCACAACTCATAAGGAGTTTTCTTGGGATTGGTAGCATGCGGGATCCTATTTTTGCTATGTACATAATACTGAAGGGCTTTTACGCAAAATTTAGCATTTAAGTTCGATGAAATAAGTAATGTTCTCACTGCATCCACAGCATCATAATTCACTTTTTTGCCACACCATTTTGTTCGGGAGAATAAACACTTGTAAGTTAATGAAAAATGCCTACACTACAGAAATAATCTTCCATTTCGTTAGAACAAAATTTCATGCCGTTATCTGTACGAATGAATACAACTTTTAAATTTAACAACCGCTTGGCTCCAGCTATAAAATCTTTTATTCGATCAAATACTTCCGTTTTATTTAGAAACAAGATACATAGCAATCCACCGTGAAAAATCATCGACAATACAAAAAAGTATTTTGCACTACCTCCGTTAATTACAGAAGCTTTACCTCAAAGGTCCACGTGCAAAAGCTCAAGGAATCTAGTCGATTGTACACTATGCAACCTTTTAAAGGGATCTCGTCTGTGCTTGCCCTTGATGCAAGCATGACACTTAACTTCCTCTTTCTGAATATTGTTTACTCCAAGTACAATTCCTTCTTTAATTGCCCTATACACATTATCCGAACCTAAGTGAGCACATCGTTTATGCCATAATAATAGAGAACTTGAATTTAATCTAACGTTATTTACACTGGGTTTCAAATCCTCTTTGTAGTTTAACTTTTCAGCTTTAATGGTGTACAAACGTCGTGATTTAAGTATACGAATAAACAAGGTGTTGTTTGCTGTGTAAACATTTAAATATTCACTCTTAGCCACAAAACAAAACCCACTGTTTGCTACTGACCCAAGATTAATTAAGTTTTTGGATAGTTGTGGCACATAAAAATCTTCCTTTAATTATACACGAACCTTTATGCCTATCTCATTAATTAAATTAATTTAGATTTTTTCTACACCCTTGGCCTCAATCATACCTTTACCTCGTGTAATGTTTTTACTAATTTCCTGAAATTCGGTAAAAAGGTTTTTGTTATTGCAAAAGTGATGGGTGGCGCCGATGTCAAGCACAAATGCATACTTAGTATTAGAACTCCACATTATGAAGCTCTATAAACCAAGATCCCTCAACATTGGAACCTTTTTCTGATGCTACCGCCGACACATAAACATTTTTATGACTTTCAGTACTAATATGATTTTTGTAACAAATTTATGATTGTTTGAATAATGTTATCGCTAATTTTGTACTCACAATTTTTAGTAATATGCCCTTTCTTATTACATCTAACACATTTAATATGTTTTTGCTTACTAACTTGTGTACCATTATTCTTCATGATGTTAGCACCAATCGCAAATGCTCCAAAAATGTTGTTCGAATGAATAGCTAAACTTGGCAAACTGTTTTGCAAACGACCATCTTCTGCTAATAAGGCTGTTACAACTGCATCGGACGTGAACTGTTTATCGGGTATTTGATAGAAGTCCATTCGTTTTAACTTTAGAATGACATCACAACTGAATAAAATGCTACATTGCCAATGTTACTTTAAATTCTAATGTATTTAATGAAAGCTATACGAATATTCCCATTGGCAAGAGGAATTGATGGCAATACTGTACAGAACTTCCAACCTTTATTATATTAAATGACAGTATCGTTCAAGCGTAATTCTAGGTATTCATTTGTATACAGCTGTCAACACTTCATTACTAAATTTGACGTCATCCTAAAGTTAAAGCGAATGGACTATATAACTGCTACACGATTACATTAAATTTTTCCGGTAGTCCTCTAATCATCTTGTAGGCCACGTATAAGTCCTTAATTTCACAATTTACGTTATTCAATCTTCGCTGTAAATCTTGAAGCCTGGCTATATATAATGAGATCGATTTATTTTCTTGCATAATCGTCAAGTAAAATTTTGTAAGAAGTCGTCCAATCATCGTCTTGGATGATGGTTCAAAGTTGGATTCTAATGTTGACCACATTATTCGAGGATAGGTAATCTCATTTACTAATAGTTTAACTTGGGTAGTGAGTGACGAATAAATCGTAGATAATGATCTGTCACGGCGTCTAGCAAGCATAATCACGCTTTTCCTTACCTGGGGTATCTACAGCTGGTGGGACTTCAATATCACTTTGCGCATTTGTAATAAAACCACATTAGTCCATGCGAAAGTAAAAGCATTTCCACACACGATAATTATTGCAGCCCTGTAACTTGGCGAATTCACATGCTTTTTTAGCATCAAAATTTTCAGAAGTCATACTAAATTTTTTTTATGAAATTCAAATTTAAATATCGCAAATTTCCGCCAAAAGGTATGACGAGTTTCCACATTAGTTTGGGCAAATCGTATTCCCGTTTTATTGATGCACAAAACTTTATATTATTACGAATATTACCTTTACAGACATTTTTAGTTGTTTTACGCCACGTGTTTTTAACTACATTATTTCGGAACTACACAAATTATCAGCGCTAAGCCCATAACCTTGTAAGAACATTATTAAAGCAGCTTCTTTATACATATATAAATAATAATCATTCGTAATTCCTATTTTTATTAATCAATTAATATGAATGCATACTTAACACGACATACGACACAATTCCAATAATTAATTAAGACAACGTTGTTTCTTATAATAATGAAAATGACATGTACGACGATCGGCGAGAATAAACGATGCCGATAAAGAAGGAGTCTCAACTTAATTTTTAAATAATAAAATGTTAGGACTACGTATTTCATAATTATTCTTACAAATAAGAATCCTTATTTTTTTATTGCGGATTTGGATTCTATGGATAAAAATACGCAGGATTTGTCTGAAAATATTTTTCGATTCATGATAGATGGCGTTGCAATAGATGAAATTCTACTCCACATCAATCTTAAATCAAATTTTATTTCTCTCATTGTTTTCAATTACGGTAAGTGTTCAAAACGGTGCCTTCGACTCCTGTTCACTTATTAATCCATATTTCAAATGACTGTACACAACTGAGAAGCGAATCTGCTTGAATTTCAGCACAGGCATTTCTGATTCAATCAATCATATTCTCACGTGTTATTGGTATTTGTTTGTAAACATTGTCTTTGAGATAGTTCCACATAAGGTAATCAAACGAAGTAAAATCTGGCGATCCCGCTGGCCAATTTACGGAATCAGCTCCACCGACCCAACGTTTTGTAACGTATTTAATTCTCGGTGAAATTAATACGTCTATAAATTTTTTATTCTTTGAATTTTGTCCTTTATAAATAAATAGTATGTAAATGTAACTGCTTTATAGCATTTGTTTGTTATTGGCCATATAAATCTAAAGCTTATTTTTTAATTCTCACTAGAAAATTATTCTGTGTTAGTTAGAGTGTAAGTCTGTCGATGTCTCTGTTGGTTGAAATTAAATGCCCCATATTAATACGCGCATAGAGATAACACCTGCGCACTGATATAAAAAGCGAATACATAACGGACAGAAATATTCGTCAGCATTCTTGTTGATGACGTGCTAGGAATTATCAGGCCAGGAAGCTTGATAAGACGACAGCGTGAGCGCAAAAGATCACCATTTTATACGTCTCGTAATAAAGTTGCTCTCAGAGATGTGAACACACGTCTGTTTGATTATAATTTTGAAATTGTTTTAGGAGAAAGTAAATTTCAAATGAACTTGAATCTAAGATTTAAGAAGTGGACTTGAAAAATTAAACTGTTAACGTATAAATAAGAACTTTGACTTTATCATTATAATGTATAATCGAATCGATCTTTTATTTAACTCTGAAAATGATATATGAAATATTTTTGAGAACTGCATAACTTAATTAAAAGAGTAACATTAATAAAAGTAAAAGGCAACACTTTATACTTTGTGTTATAGGAAGTGTATTTACAATTTATAACTTTTGTGTTTTTGAATGAGCGTCAAACCCCGCGAGTTCCCTTCTTGATGAAGTGATACTTGCTAACGTCTGTGACTAATTCTAATTTAATGTCGGTATATTTCGACATGGCGTCCCAACTTAGACCAGAAGCGGTCAGATATTGACAGGGGTCCAGATCATACATTTTAGCGCAAACGTCTGTTAAGTTTTCAAAGACATCGGCAAGAAACAACACATCTGTCTTCAAATACAGGTCACTGTATTCACCCAAGTCCTTTATTTTAAATTCTTTCCACACCTTTTGAGCATGCCCATACTCAGCGAAGATGATGTCCAATAATGTCAAGTCGTTGAAAAAGGCATTTTTTCGTGGTAAACTATTTTTATCCAATACGCTCACGTCTGTAATGTGGAAGTATGGGAAAACCCCTTTCCTTGTCAATAAATTCTAAATTCCCTACCAGCTTCTCCAAGCTGGACGCTTTTAACCGCAGGGAATCGATAAATTGTAGTTAGACGGTAGAATTGTTCATAAGCGTCGGCTTTGTAATCATCATCTTCTGCTTCTTTTACATCACTAGATAATCTGACATACTTTGTAAAGGAAATAAAGTGTTCTTTATTGTTAGGAATCACGGTAACACGTTCCATGTCGCAACCTAATTCCTTGACAATAAAATGAGTGTCGTATTCACTAAGGTTGTGGAAAGCAACAGGTAATAAAATTGTAGATTCTGTATTTTATATTGCACTGGGGGTGTTCGGCGAAGCGAAAGGAACCAGTCAGGTGATCGTGATCCCTAACTCTCTCATCCACTAACGTTTCTTTGCAAATACCACAATTTACAGCACCATAAAATAACAATTCATCCAGCGGATTTAGTGGTTTCATAGGTACATTGGTCCGAAGAATTTCACCCAGTCGTCGGGCCTCCTCCTTTAGCTTCTCTAAAAAATTTTTTGCAGCATCTGGTCCTCGGTACAATTCAAACTTATTTAGTCTGTCATCATAACAACATTTTATATAGTATGCGAAGGTGAATGAGGTATGCTCCTGGATGCTGGTAGTTGAAAACTTGCTATTATCAGGTACTGCAAAACTTATGGATTTCAGGACGCTCTCAAAGTCCGCATATATAACAAAAGGAACTCGTAGTTGTTTGTGGATGTTGGTAAACTCTAAAATATTATTATAAGCGTTCGGCATGTTGGTGACCACATAGTTGCAATCCTGCTCAAAATGTTTTCGCAGTTGATCCTCTAATCGGAAAAAAAAGCATCCATCACAAATCCATTTGTGTTGATGTTCTTTCGATAATTGGCGTCCAACCAATCTGCCAAGGTCTTTGATCCAACAATAATGCGAGCTGTCTCCATTCTGGATATAGAGAAGGTTAACATGTCGGACTAGTTTTTTCTCGGCGAAGTGCAGTGGACCTACTATAGACTTTCCTTCGATCCCAAAAACATTGATACTAATATTGTTGAGTTTTTCAAACTTTTTAATATCATTCATACTCATGGGACCAGTTAAATTGAGGATGGTGTTGTAATCTGGGCAAGATAAAGTTCTATTAGAATGTTCCTATGCAGGATGTAGGGCTGCTACTATAGATCAACAGAAGCATGCGTCATCAGTGTTTTGGATATTCACTAAAGTTTTCTGTGTCTCCATCAAGCCCACGACTTACAGAGGCTTTGTGGGTATTGCTTCGCAAATGCGCTGCAAACGATGTTTTTGGTATATCCACTGCGCATACATCGCGTCTTTATCAACCTAAATATGAGCTGTTGAGAATTGTTTTTGAACCTCTTAAGGAAGAAATTGGTTACCACGAGTTTGGAAATTATGATGATGTGATTGTGCCACAGGATGCTAAAGAAGATTCGATTATGGTTTTCGATGATATACCAGTGAACGAACAAAGTAAGATCACACAGTTTTTCTCGTTTGGGAGACATGAAGCAATAGATTCGTTCTACATATTTCAAACTTATGCTAGTACCTTAAAACATAGACTCAGAGATAACACCAATGTAATCGCATTATGAAAACGGGACGATACAAACCTTCACCATATCTTTCTTGATCATATAAATGGTGACATGCCACACCTTAAATTTAAAGAACTGTGCTTGCAGTGTTGGGGTGGGGTGAGTCAAAACACAATTTCATAACCATTGTGAAAATTTTTTTGATATCAATAAAGGACGGTGTCGGAAGAATTTCGATCAATATATAAATATCTAAAATTATTCCAAAAAAAATTAATTAGCATCCAGAGTCTGAGGATGACGGACGTTAAGAATTTTATCGCAAATAAACATAATCTTCAGTTAATCCAAGATTCTGTACGAAAAAGGTTTGTGGCATACAAAAAAGGACACGCTACATCTCAGCAGGAATTCAAAGAGGTGCACAAACAATTGATCGATTCCTTGCAAGTAACCGCTTCCCATTTACAAGTGATCACCGAAAAAATTCCCATACCTACAACAAAGGTTAAAGTCGAAGACATGGAAGCACCTATAAAGAAAATTAAGCAACTCCTTCCAGAAGAACCGTTTCATCTTTACTATGCGGACGTGTTAACTAGAGCCGAAGACGAAAATACTGACAAATCAATTTATGGAGTAAAGTATGATGACGAAACCGACACATGGACTTTGTGGAAAAGTGTATTGGAAATTAATCCGGAAAACAGTGACATAACATTAAATAATGTAATATACCCGGTTCTACACAAGTTTAAACTCGAAGCTTGTGCAATATGTTTACTGGAACATGAATTAATCGGGCGGTTAAAATTACTGATTACATCCAACCAAGCTGAAAATACTAGCAAAGAGAACATTAACGAGATGGTGTCCATAATAGTAGAGTTGAAAGAAGAAGGTATAATACAGTGAGCGCAGTAAATAATTACACAGTTTTTAATGCCCATGGACCGCTTCGGATGTTCAGAGCGTAAAGATGCTGATATTCGACGTGGGCCTCCAGGTCGAGGATTTCTGATAACATCGGATGGTGATGGATACGATATGCAGCTTAAGAAGGTTAGTGAATTTATCAGATCCGAAAGAAGATTATGATCTTGTTAATCAGCGAAGCACTGTTGTATTCAAGTCTGGAGAAGAAACAATTATTTTTTGTAAAAGAAGGCTAGTTGATGTAATAGAGCCTAAAAACGATAGTGATTGTGTTAATAAGAAATTTGTTTTCAAGCTCGTGAATCAAACCTTTTCATACTATTTAAAAATTCAGATAATATACCACGTAAAGATAAAGTCTTCAATGAAAAAAACAGCGTATCACAATGCTTGCTCACCCAATTGAAGCCGCGGATGCAGCTAATAAACAATAGATAGATGAAAAATTGGAGAAGCTTATATCTGATTTTAAAACGCTTATCCAGTTTTTTATCAATTTGACTACGGCTTCTGACACAAATGAAAAGGAGCTCGGTCTCGTATTATCATCTATATACGATGCGGCACCAGAAGCTATAAAAACAAATACTACTGTTAGGTAGACAACACAAATTGTATCTTCTGTAAGTTGGATTGCCTAACATCCTCACCAGCCTTATTGAAGGTATGGCCTTATGTTTTAATTTTAATAAAGGCAGTCTACGTCTGGCTTCATTAGAGTACACTACAAACAATAATTAACAACTACAAACCAAAGCTTCAGTTTATGCCAAAGATGCAACTAGATAATGGTAACTCTATTAGTATAACATTAGTTTAACTATTAGTTTAACTCTATTAGTTTCAAACAAAAATGAGTAAAGAATCGTTAAGGAATTATTTAAGTCTGCAAGAAAAAATTTTCTGCGTCGTCACACAAATCTGAAACATATAAAACGCGACCCTATCCAGTCGGACTTGCGCGAATTCCAACCTTACTTTCGTGTGAACAATGGGTACAGATATATATATATATATATATATATATATATATGTATATGTATATATATATATATATATATATATATATATATATATATATAATTATTAAGATGAAATAATAACTTAGACTTTTTATGCAAAGCCCAAATGATCATTTCAAATCGAGTTAGTAATTGAAAGAAGGAAAATATAAGGTCTTGGACAGGATTTAAACCTGCATCTCCTTAAAACCTATTCAAATTCTAACGTTGGGCCGTCATAAGATGGCTGTGAATCCGCGGATTAAAGTTTAAGAATCGACAGTGAGTCATTAAATACATTTCAAAATAAAAAGTTCACAACAAAAAAAATTTCTTACCCTGATTTCTGCTTCCAAAATATCTTCAGCAGCTTTCCTGGTTAGATCAACTTCTCGGATACCTAAATTTACAATAATTTTTTTTTCCCACTCACACACCATTCAATAAAATCACCAAATAATACAACAATCATACAATCTTTATTTACCGCTATTTACAAACAATTATTCCCAGATATGTACAGTTTGGTACTCTAGTTACAACTCAATCAGTGATATTTTTGTAAAGTCCTTGTTTTAAAATTTTAATTGCAAACACATTTGATACAATAGGAGTAAATGGGCCCTAAATAATACTCTATATTTATTGCAGACTGGAGTATGGTGAGCTCATAATAACCCAGTTCATTAATGTATGTCTTTTACCTTGCATAAAATTACTACAAAACCAACAAACCCATGTACCCTTAACAATCCAATTTAAATTCATAATGAAATTTAGTAAGCTTTTTCATACACTCTTTTTTTCAATATTTAAAATACCCTAATAATTGTCAAGTACACGTATCTTTTTCGATACGTTATATTAACCATAAATAATCCCAATGTCCACTCACACATCACAAATAATTCTAAAAGTTTATCAGATAACAGAAAATACAAATGAGTTACCTGGAAAATACTTCAAGCCTTCCACCTCCTTGGATGATGCTCTACAGAACCCCTAGGGTTCGTGTTTATGCGCTCTGATCCTCCAGATAGATGATAACCTCAGTATACGCCGAGCTCCTTGCTACCAATTATCATTCCATCACAGCATTCAAATTCACGTACATTATAGTTTTGTTTATTGATTTATTAGCTTGTTATGGTATTAGTTAGACCTCGGTTAATTTAATTCACTCGACACTACACACGTTAATAACTACAAGTCCTTAACTTACCTCGTTATAAGTGCTAATACTATTTTTACTGAATTATACAATTTTTCAATACTCACAAGACTCTACCATAACGTCGTTTGATTATTATACGTAGTCTAAAGTGATGAAAATACAAAGAGAGTCCTACTAATTTTTTTAGAGTATTTATACCGTTAAAATGCCACCACTATGCCACTCTTCACGCGAAATACTTATTTTTAAAATCACACTTCTGCAAATTTTAATCTAACCGCCTTAAAGCTCCCAGAAATTAACCTCGTGAACGCGCTATATAATCCGAAAAACCTCTTTCACCTGTCGCGTGTTCGTCCGTTGTAAAACTATTTGTTTCAACCAATGATACAGTTCTGTGTCGTCATAAAACTCCGCCTGTAATATTTTTATCCCTGTCTTATGCATATTTGATGTCGTGTTCTAACCCCACTTGAGTTATAAAAAAACGATATTGCTGACAGCCCATGTTTACTCCACGTGGATTTTAGTACGTGCGATTTGAATGTCAATGCTTTTATATCCGACCCTATCTGTAGCATAATATTGATCGTGCATCTCCTCTGCTCTTTTAGAAACTTGGTTAGTTTGTTATTTGAAGCAACTGACGGTTGGAAACTATATTCTACAAAGCCCGCTTTATTATGTTGATAAATTCAAAGAAGGTAACCTTTCCAAACCTGCAGGTGTTCTTAATTATCGACCGTTTAAAACAACAATTCTAGGAGCTTATATTTCACGGTATTCGATACAACTGACGTCTGTTTGCTACCACGAAACCTTTTGCCTTGGGATTATCGATTTTCTTTACTCTGGTGTGTTTTCCAATGTTATTACACGTTGAATTAAAATAAATTAAATTAATTATGCGTTTCTATTTGTTTTTAAAACTGGTTTTCTTTATGAACCTATTACTTTTCAATCATTAATTATAAAAATACGTCAATACTTGTTCGTTTAAATTAAATAAATGAAATAAATTTTGCACGTAAATAAATTTTTCCTTTCTCTATACAGGGTGTTTGAAATTGCATTGCTTACCCCAAATTTAACCCTTTGAATCCATAACAATATATATATATGCATTGATGAAACCATTAAAAAACAAGACTGGTCCGGAAGTTACAAATGCTATGAAAAAAATATTGAATAAAATGTTGCCTGGAAATATGACCACAAAAGTCAATCTACAAACGGATCAGGGGCTTGAATTCTATAACCGTTCCTCTAAGCAATATATGCAAAAATATAAGATAAACCTACCTATTCAGCAATCAAAGCCGGCTTTTATGAAAGATTAATAAGAACAATCAAAAACAAGTTGTACAGAAGATTTTACTTGCAAAGAAGTCATAGATGGATAGATATTTTACGTAAGGTTATGGAAGAATACAATAATACTCCAAATCGAGCTATTAACATGACACCCATGGAAGCGGAAGAGCACCCAATAGGAATAAAACTCCAAATCAGCGATAGAAGTGTTACAAGTCGAAAGAAATTACGTCGTATTGGAGAAATTGTACGTATATCAAAATATAAAGCAGTATTTGACCGAGGACTTCATGCAAACTGTAGTACAGAACTGTTCAAAATTGTTGAAGTATACAACAAAGAGACCGATAACCTATCTATTACAAGATTTAAATGGACGACCAATTCAGGGGTGTATCTACGCTGAAGAAATTCAAACCAGAGCGGCACCCGACACGTATCTAGTGGAAAAACTTTTACGGAAACGGAAGCATGGTCAGGAACTACTAGTTGCATGGCTTGGTGGGGAGAAAATCTGGATTAAGAAAACAGATTTGCTTTAGTATATATTGATGAAGTTACCGAAATTTAATAAGATATTTAATATGATTGCACAAAATTTAAAAAAAAACTTGATTGAATACTCTGAATATCTGCTTCTAATTAAATCTAATTTTTGTATTAAATTAGTTTTCTAATAACTACTGCAATTAAGTAGGTAGCTATGGGTACTTGGGCAAATAATAGGTTTTATATGTATTTGATTTTGAAGTTCACACTTATGTATACTCAAACGGGTAAGATACTTTTTAAATAACTGCCTATTAGGATTAGTATTAGAGGTCTTTCAAAACCTCATGGGCTGTTGCGCAGAAACCAATTTAAGTTATTTACGTTAAAGTGTGTCCTAAAAACATTTACAAGTCAGCTGTTGCGTATTAAGATTTGTGGTTCACTATTATTGTTTTTGATTATTATTTATGAGATTTCAGCCTTGATTCAACTTCAACCAGTTTTTTCAATACTACTGCAACTCGGTCTAATTTTATATTTGTAGGTATAATGAAGGTTTCAATTTAGTTAGAAGAATAATGTTTGGTTTTACAGATTATTTTGTTATTTCTGAGCTTTTAATTTTACAATGAGTAACCGCAAAAAAACAGTTCACAGTCAAGGAAGACAAATTATTTATAGTGTGTAAAGTTTATAAGAAAAGAAAAAAATGGAATGCCTGTCATTCCTACGAATAATTTACAAAAACGAGTAGCAACAGCAACTGGAGTTGGACCAAACACTGTCGAGCGAATTATTTCAAAAGGAAGAAAATTCATAAGAGAAGTCCTAAATCTAATGCGGGCCAATTGGAGAATTGTGGTAATAATTTTACGATTCTATGAAATATGCATTCTTAAAAAATAATAAAAGGATAGTATTTTGGCTGCCAAGAGTTTTAATAAAATTAGCCTGTCTATTTTTATTTACACACGCACGGAAACATGACACACACAGAAAGACAATAAACAATACACCAAAAGAAGTTACAGGTTCCGCATACAAACATTGTACTTTTATAATTTATATTATGTTGATAAATTAGTGGTTATGCAATCCACATTGCATAGCAGTTGAGTTAATTCAGAATACGCATCCGGGAATTAAATGTTTTTAGATTTTACTTATATTGTATTGATCTTTCTTTTTATACGATACCTCTCACTTCCTTCATTGCGCATCTCACAGCCCATGAGATTTTGAAAGACTTATACAGTACGATACCTAAAAAGAAAATCAGTGGCAACACACATGATGCATACACAATGATGCATACAACCATAGATAGTTCATTCGCCTTAACTTTACGATGACGTCACAACTGGATAAAATGCTGCATTGCCAATGTTATTTGTATTGTTTTAATTCTATAGATAAAAATTGTATTAAGTGTGCATACTCTAGAAATGCAGGCAGTGGTAGGGGAAGGCGGAGCAAAGTGAAACAATGGGGTAAAGTGAAATGATGTGATTTAGGAAATATTAGTTGCACCATCTGTTTAAGTAAGTGACAGCTGTCTACTCTTGGGTTAATTCAGTTGTTGACCAAGTCTAGGCTGGTTCAGATGACATGTGTGCTAATAAAACAAAATTTATTGTTTTTTAACTTTCTATTGTAAAAATCCTATGTAAGTGTGTAACATTTTTTGAAGAATTGATTAAACTTTTTAAATATCTACTGATCTCATAATATACATTCTTATTTGTATTACGAATTGCCGCTAATAGCACTTTTGTAGGTTAGAGATGTATGAGTGATTCAAGCGATTTTAATTTTGTGATTGCTTTGGGGTAAAGTAAAATACTGAACTTTGGGGCAAAGTAAAATATTTCACTTTGCCCCCTTAAGAGATTAGTAAGTGTTAAGATGTTTTTTATGAGGTTTTTGTGGAATAGCGATCAGGTGGGGTGTCTATTGTACTTCGAAATTGAATCACGCCTATGAAAAAGAAGGTATATTGGCCTCTTTACAAGGAGCAAACCAAATATGATCAAACGTTGAAAGACGATAAAGGAATATAATGAATCCACTTGGATACTACATCCTGTGAAACGATGTATGTACGAAACAGATGCTGAATATTAATACAACTTGTAGAACATTATCAACAACGATACCATACAGTTAGTGCAAATGAAAATGCCACACTGTCTTTATTTACTGAAAATTTTTTTTATTTACATTCGTACAGCATTGTAACCTCTAGTAATTTAAATTTCTGTAGCATAGTTGGTAATAAGTAACAGGTATATAGTAGTTATAGTTTACTAAGCATGCAGCACATTATACTTAAGTTGCTGATTGTTAGAATACGATAATTTGTTACGTTGGAGATAGCCTCTTTTGCATTTTTTTGTTTTTTGCTACATTTTTATTTAGCTACAAGTGCTTTAATTTTTTGTATTTGTTTTGTTTAAATTAAATTAAAGTAAATTAAATAGTTCTATTAGGCTAGTATAGTTGTTTATAAATGAAATTTGCTCATTTAAATGTGCATTTTGATTTGGTTGATGTCTCTGAAACATGGCTTACTTCATACGTCCCCAATACCTCTGTCAATATAAATAGGTATAATTTTTTTCATAATGATAGAGTGGGTCCAGGGGGTGGGGTTGGTGTGTACGTAAGGAAGGAACTTAAATGTCAGGTTATTTTGTTTGGTTTGCAATTGACTCGTATACTTGAACATATTTTGGATAATGTTTAAATTAAATCGCAAAACTTTTACTGTAGGCACAGTATACAGATCCCCAAACAATAAAATCTGTTTAGTTGTGTTGATGAACTAGATAATATATTATCTTATTTAGCACCAATGATGGATAATATAATATGTTTAGGTGATGTCAATGTGAATCTTTTCAATTTAAGTAATATTATCACACGCTGCATTGATTCTTATGGATTCATCCAAGTAATAACCGAACCTACGCGCATAGCAAATAACAGCAGTACTCTTTATTGATTCCATATATTTATCAAGTGATGAATTATTTGTTCGTGCAGGTGTACTATTGATGCTGATATTGTTTCGGATCACAGATTAGTTTTTTGCGAAATAAATGTTTATTTTGATACCACAAAACCAATAAATGTAACTATTAGAAGTTTTTCTCGATTTAATCATGAAAGATTCTTTGCGGATTTGATTAGACTATCTTGGACTGATGTTCTATGGGAATCGAGTATTGATAAGGAAATAAAAATATTCAACTCCTATATTATAAAATTGCTTACAGAGAATGTGAAACAGGCTATGTTCAAAAATACCTATATACACATTATTGTAAATGTTACAACAATTGAACCTATTTTTATTTTCTTAGTTATTCATTAAAAATAAAACATTTGTAATAATTTTGTTTTAATAAAGCACACTTTACAGGTAACAACTCAAAGTTTTTTTGTATTGGAAATACCTTTTTCGATATTAGCATTTGATGAAAAATATTAAACCGAAGACCCCAAATATTCTATTAGTTTGAAATATTTATTGAAATAAACGTTTAGTCGTTTTTGACAGAGTCAATTTAATGTAACAAAATAGCTATTTTTTGACAGAATAAA
The DNA here is from genome assembly GCA_036346225.1 of Platerodrilus igneus. Classification (NCBI taxonomy): domain Eukaryota; kingdom Metazoa; phylum Arthropoda; class Insecta; order Coleoptera; family Lycidae; genus Platerodrilus; species Platerodrilus igneus. Next base: position 209,097 of record JARFIW010001608.1, on the reverse strand, counting down.
CCAAAAAGGAATTCTTTTATGGTTTATTTCTAATGCCTAAAGTTAGGTCTAGTTTCGTAAATTGTTTAATCCTAACTAAACTTTTACACTTTTATTTTTAATTTAGCCTAAAATATATTTCATAATTAGTGGGAGTTTTGAAGTTTATTGTTTATTAGTCTGCTACGTGGGGGAAGAATGGGAACACTAATAAGTTGCCTATATATTTAAAGCTGATTTTGACACTTTTCAAATTGAAAATATAATTACCATTGCAGACCCCTGGTGAAGATACACAAGACAATGAACGTCCCCAAAGTGAAGTGTAAAATGATGTAAAAAAAATTATCGTTTTTTGAGAACGTCCTCCCCCAGATCGTTCAAATTTGTAAATCATTTTGCTGAGTACCAAACTCGCAACCTAATTTGTAACAAAATGTATCCTATTTCCCTGCGATGGTTCCACTAAGATATTTTAATAAACATTACTCTTGCTAACATGATGCAATTTTTTGCTTATATTGAATATTGTAGAATATCTAGTTACGTTTTGGGATACGGCACACTACCCTTTTTTTAAAAACTATTATAACATAGTATAAGCTTCACAAAGTAACACTGCTGTAATAATTTACTTATCGCTTGTAAACATAAACATGTAAGTTTACAAACAACCATGGATGTTGAGGTTATGTCATTTATGGCTTCATAAATATTTGCAATTAATCCAATCATTATTATATTACACTTATCAAAAGGTAATTCACCATATAGTATTAGTTTACTTCATTTCAATGCGACAGAAACAAAGTCCAAAATAATTCAATTTGAAATATTCTAGTTTTAAACCTTATTCTACACATCATTAACAGTGCCATCTTCGGCGAAAGTCGTGAACAACTTTTATTAAAATGGCGTACAATTAATGAAATAATTCAATAAAATCCATTCAGTACACTACGGCTATCATGATCAATATTTTTGAAATTTTTTTTAACAGAACGATTATATATGTTTTCTGCTATCCAACGAATGCTCTTTTTATATACAAATTGATTCTGTTAGATGTAGTAACTAAAATAAAGTAAGTGAATTTTAACATTACTTTTAACAGCTATTTCTTGCTTATTACTCCACTTTAGAAAAAAAAAGCAAACCTTCGTTAGAAAGTACAAAGTTTTGTGATTCTAATGGTAAAGTTACATTTTGCATATTTTCAATCCAACAAAAGTTATTTACTAAACAGAATAACCTGTTTTTGATGGATTTTAGGCAGCCAACCATACACCCGATCGCGCCCTTAAAGCAAAAGCTGCACGGAGACCGACCGTTTAGAGGTTCATTAGGTAAAGCTCATTCTTGTGTAGACCCTCGTTCTGTAAACTTGTACAACTAGGCAGTAGCGAATAAACATACCAAAATTTAACTGTTGTTCCTTTCATAACATAAACAATAAGTAGGACACTTCAACTTTGCAATATAGTATCCTGTAAATTCAAATTTACCGCTTGTTCTGAATTTAAATTTGGCTCCAAGTAACCTGTCACTTCCTAAAACATACAGTGACTGTATATAAAAACAGTGGCGACAACATGATCTAAATCCCGCCCACCCTCCATTTTGTGGCATAATATGAATAAGTTCCTATTGTTGTAATGGTTATTGCTGTATTTTAATTTGCACATGTCTTTAGTATTAGATGGATATATCGGCAAAACCTGTATGGGGTCCGGTTTACCGTTACAGACCACTCCAAATAAAACGAAATACTGAAAAATATGCTCTAAAACTGATGTTTTTAATAAAGACTTAGAAGCTTTTGCGAGTTTTTGATAAATTTTTGAGTAAGTCCGAAAAAGCAACCAAAAAATCGGTACTACTTACGTGCCCATAAAATCTCATTAAAACGTTTTCACTACTTTTTCGCAGAGGAATACAATACAGAGCGTGCGCATTGAATGATTTGCCATCAATGGTGCAATTTAACATCCATCCAGCAGCCATATTGTTGTTATCGTTTGCCCCTTCTACACTGGTTTTACCTGATCTTTCAGTTTTTGTGTTCTCTTTATTTGTATGTTTATATTTTGTCAAGATAGATATTTTAAATAAAAAACCTGCTACTAACAACTAACCTAACCTGGAGATCTAAGCCGGCGTGGATCTGTAGCGGGTACTCTTAAATAAACATTACTTTAAATAAAGAACCTGCTACTAACTACTAACTTAACCTGGAGATCTAAGCCGATGAAAATCTGTAGTGGGTGCTCTTTAATAACCATGATTTTAAATAGTAGGGCTGTTATTAACAGTAACCTAACCTGGTGAAACCGCCGAAAATTGAAATAAAAATTCTGTTATTGTAAGTGCACAGTATGCTTATTCTAGAGTATATTTTTCTTTTTCCAAAAAAACCCCTCAATATTTGTCTTTTTTTGCACCAAACTTAAATATCCGGGAAATCATCAGCTGTGGTTATTTCTTTCGAAACTGAACATTTCAAATCATTGTATGAGGTTATGAAGCACTGTTAAATTTGTTATCATTAAAAGTGTTGGTTCATAAATATTCCACATTGGTGAGTAGAGGAATATGTTCGTTCTGGTGCAATTCACCTTATGGAATCCACCTATAGAATCCACCAAATCCACCTGATTATGGGAATTTACATGTAAAAATCCACTATAAAGTCTTATTTCAAGGGATTTCCACTTTGTGGGGAAGGATTTCCTCCTTGCTCTCTCCTTGTGGACCTCCTTGTGGGCTTTACCCTCATTTTAAGAATTTTTACCGGTAACATTTTGAACCAAAAAGCTTTTTCGACTAACCATTTCGGCTTTCGAGATAAATCTATCTTGTTTGGTATCAATCAATATTAGATTTTTCTCAGTTACCAGAATTTCTAGGAATTTTTCAGATAGCATCAATCCCCCCGGGAGTTACTCTCATTTTAAGAATTTTTACCTGCCGCAATTTCTTACCGTCCTTATAAATTTTTTAGTCATACGACACATCAAACTAGTCTAGAATTTTACACAGAACCAAAATCTACAAACAGATTTAAAATCCAACCACTCCTTACAAAGTTACACATTGTTAAAGCCTCGTACCTTTCAATTTTTTGTTTATTTAATTTTAACTCGATCTTTAAACCTTTTTTGCTCACCCGAGATATACGCTTTAAAGCGGAATTTCCCGACTATCCCCACCTTAACACAAACCCTCAATACAAATTGTTAGCTAATGTATTTATAGAAATGTTATAACGTGATCTAAAACTTACAGCAATATGCAAATCATTCAATTATTTTAAGAATAACATCAAAACTTTGAAAACAACTTAAAACATTTCTAATTCTTTTCTGCAGGATAATTTTAAGAAACCTAATAAATTTTCAAAATAAAATCAACTCTAAAAAGCGATAAAAACAACCAATTACTTGCATATTTTTCTCAATACCTTAAAAATCAATTTAGTTTTTGTAAATCAATTTAAACCTTTTCATATAGGTAAAATCACCACAACGCTATGCAATCGGCTACCTAGTCTGGGCTACTTTTCCAAGGTCGTGGTGACGTCATAATCTTTTATAAATAAAGAACAATGTAATACTATTCTAAAATTTTTATTCTGACATTATACATAACAAAATTTAAAAATATTTAATGCCAAGCATGAAGCCATTTAAACTTAATTTTAATAAAAAGTTATACGCAGAAAACAGTCCTTTCTTAATGTTTGTTTGGAGTGGTTTTAATTTTATCTAATTTTATTTGCAGCTTAAATTTAAATTGACACCCAAGTCCTCTATCCCCTTTTCTAGCCAATACTTTGATACATAGAGGCTGTCTAGGTTTTCGAATTGTAAAATGTACCGAAGTTTGCCTTTATATATAAAGTCTTTAATTCCACCGATAACCAGATCCATTCCTTCGTGTAATTCTTGCAGCTTGTGATATTCTTTTATTCGCGGCTTTCCCACTATATCCTGCATACGTATCTTGTTAGCTTGATCGACTTCTTTTTGTCGGTATTGGAGGGAATCCTTATTCTCCCACTCACTATTGCGTACTTGCATGTCCACTACTTTTGGGAATATATGATCGTTATAGGTGGTAAGACTCTCAGGATTAAATGATCCGAAAGGTTTTTTACTAGGCAGATATACAACGTTTAGCGGAACCCCTTTGCGTGTGGTGTACGCCAAGGTTACGAAACCCGCATTCCTTAGTTCGTCTATGTTATCTGCCATTTCGATAAATACGTTTTTAGAATAACCTTTTAAAAAGTATACGGATTTAGTACCATCCTTTTCCGCAAGGACGCTTACATAACTAAAAGTCTTTCTTACTAACCACAAATGCATATAGCTTGTAGAAACCGAATATTTCTAAGTCAGTCCATCGGCACATAAAATAATCTTTTAATTCTTCCTCATTTTCTCTAATAAGTTGTTCTTTGTCTAACACATCTTTGTATTGTTCGCGTATTGTCGCAGTGTTTTCCATGTAATCCAACTTTCGCATTTTTGCATCCATTTCCTCTAATTCCAACTGTATTTTTCTTCCACTTACTGCGTATAGCGTGCATAATGGGGCAATTTCCTTTAGCGTAAACGGATAGAGTTTACTGCCAATATTTACGCATTGCCGTACAACCTCTGGACGAATGCTAGACGTATTTATCAACCCCAATTCCGAAATGATTATTTCCTTTGAAATTGTAGAATATGGTGTTGCAGATTGTGTAAAATATGTACTACTCGCTTTAATGTAGCACTCGTGTTAGATTTTTATTTTATCTTGGCTGTCTTCCTGCTCTACTATCTCCAAATAATTTACAGGTAAATAGTTAAAACTAAAAAGCCGAAAGCACATACTTTATCAATTTTTTCCCTTTCCTCTGGTTTTTCGGACAACTTAATTTGCAAGCCCGTCAATTTCTTTGTATTGCTATTTCCCCAATGCACGTACTGTAGTAGGTTATTATACACTAAACAGCAGCTATTTTGTAGCTTGTTCGATCGCTTACTCCACATTTTGGCAAGTGGTACCGAGTACATTGGCGCCTTTAGGAAGTATAACTTACTATCTTTTAATAAGGTTAAACAGTCTTTTAAGGGATTATACACCTGTCCCGCACTGACATAGTTTCCAATTGTACAGTTGTATATTGTCGCTTCTAATCGCGTAATACCATGTTTTTTGGCCAAAGTAGACGTAAATGTTTCCTTTAAACGTGCATATGGACAACGTAAAAATCTAGTATATGATATCCAAGTTGTTTATTAACACTAGGACTTGTTATCTGACACACAAATTTGTTGTATATCTTAATTCTTGCATTGGTTGTTAGCCATGTTAAACAATCGATTCCCACAGTTTTATCGTTGTCAACTATAATATTGCAGCTGTCTTCGTATTCGCTCTTGTAGCAAAAGTTATGGTTTGTAGTTAAATAATTACACATCTCCATCTTGCTAAATATGCCAGCAAAATCTTGGGTTACATCCATGTCAAAAAGATAGTAATAATCTTTTTTGAGTCCTAATATATCTGGTAGTTTTTCCAATAAAACTTCCAACTTAACATATGCTAGTTCCACTTTGTATGGAACACATATAGGATTTTGGAATCTGTTATTAATACTTTCGAGGTCTTCTTTTCCGATAATTTCTTTTACTCCCTGACTTATCTTGTTGGTGCGTTCCAGAGAAAACGGAAGTTTAGCTTTAACACCATGCCTAGCGGAAACAAATCGGTCGAACTTTCCTCGTACATAACTGTTAAATGCACCACAAATTTTTTTTAGGATAAACATTCTTTTGTTTACAGATGTTTGCCCGGCGTCAGAAAGGTCGCAAATTTTACCCAACATTATATTATCACAAAATGGTTCTGTAATTGGTGTGTGTAGTCCACCAGCCAGCATCTGTTCGCCTTCGACATAACAAATATTACCAATATCTGTCACCAGATTATTGTTGCACACATATTCTGCCAGCAGCCACAATCCAAATCGCTCATTAGTTGGTTTCACTTTATTTCCAAGAAGTTGAGGAACGTTAATCACCCTGGAGACGCTCATGTTTACCGTTCTAGCTACTGCCAAATACTAAATTGAATACCAAAAATTGCCCCTTGTGTACCCTACAGAGTGGGGTCGTATATTGCCGAAGATACTAGAATATGTCGGACACTGCCATATCGCTTACATTCTCTTGTTTAGGAACAGTTTTGTTATCCGACCTAGGTCGGATTAAATCCGACCTAGGTCGGACTGGGCAAGGGTGCGCATCGACATATGTCGGACATATGTCCAACATTTGGATTAAATCCGACTTAGGTCGGATTTAATCAGACTGGTGGACTACACACACCAATTACAGAACCATTTTGTGACAATATAATGTTGGTTAAAATTTGCGACTTTTCTGACGCCGAGCAAACATCTGTAAACAAAAGAATGTTTATCCTAAAAAAATTAATTTGTGGTGCATTTAACAGCTATCTACGAGAAACTTCGACCGATTTGTTTCCGCTAGGCATGGTGTTAAAGCTAAACTTCCGTTTTTTCTGGAAAGCACCAACAAGATGGGTCAGGGAGTTAAAGAAATTATCGGAAAAAAGGCCTCGAAAGCATTAATAACAAATTCCAAAATCCTATATGTGTTTCGTACAAAGTGGAACTAGCATATGTTAAGTTGGAAGTTTTATTGGAAGAACTACCAGATATATTAAGACTCAAAAAAGATTATTACTATCTTTTTGACATGGACAAGATTTTCCTGGCATATTTATTTAGCAAGATGGAGATGTGTAATTATTTAACTACAAACCAGAACTTTTGCTACAAGAGCGAATACGAAGACAACTGTAATATTATAGTTGACAACGATAAAACTGTGGGAATCAATTGTTTAACATGGCTAACAACTAATGCAAGAATTAAGATATACAACAAATTTGTGTCAGATAACAAGTCCTAGTGTTAATAAACAACTAGGAAATCATATACTAGATTTTTACGTTGTCCATATGCACGTTCAAAGGAAACATTTACGTCTACTTTGGCCAAAGAACATGGTATTACGCGATTGTAAGCAACAATATACAACTGTACAATTGGAAACTATGTCAGTGCGGGACAGGTGTATAATCCCTTAAAAGACTGTTTAACCTTATTAAAAGATAGTAAGTTATACTTCCTAAAGGCGCCAATGTACTCGGTACCACTTGCCAAAATGTGGAGTAAGCGATCGGACAAGCTACAAAATAGCTGCTGTTTAGTGTATAATAACCTACTACAGTACGTGCATTGGGGAAATAGCAATACAAAGAAATTGACGGGCTTGCAAATTAAGTTGTCCGAAAAACCAGAGGAAAGGGAAAAATTGATAAAGTATGTGCTTTCGGCTTTTAGTTTTAACTATTTACCTGTAAATTATTTGGAGATAGTAGAGGAGGAAGACAGCCAAGATAAAATAAAAATCTTACACAAATGCTACATTAAAGCAGGTAGTACATATTTTACACAATCTGCAACACCATATTCTACAATTTCAAAGGAAATAATCATTTCGGAATTGGGATTAATAAATACGTCTAACATTCGTCCAGAGGTTGTACGGCAATGCGTAAATATTGGCAGTAAACTCTATCCGTTTACGCTAAAGGAAATTGCCCCATTATGCACGCCATACGCAGTAAGTGGAAAAAAAGGACAGTTAGAATTAGATAAAATGGATGTAAAAAGGCGAAAGTTGGACTACATGGAGAACACTGCGACAATGCGCGAACAATACAAAGATGTGTTAGACAAAGATCAACTTATTAGAGAAAATGAAGAAGAATTAAAAGACTATTTTATGTGCCGATGGACTGACTTAGATAGATCCGCTTTCTAGAAGCTGTATGCATTTGTGGTTAGTAAGAAAGACTCTTTTAGTTATGTAGGCGTCCTTGCGGAAAAGGATGGTACTAAATCCGTATACTTTTTAAAAGGTTATACTAAAAACGTATTTATCGAAATGGCAGAAAACATAGACGAACTAAGGAATGCGGGTTTCGTAACCTTGGCGTACACCACACGCAAAGGGGTTCCGCTAAACATTGTATATTTGCCTAGTAAAGAACTTTTCGGATCATTTATAACGGAGGGTCCTACAACCTATAACGATCATATATTCCCAAAAGTAGTGGACATGCAAGTACGCAACAGTGAGTGGGAGAATAAGGATTCCCTTCAATACCGACAAGAAGAAGTCGATCAAGCTAACAAGATACGTATGCCGGATATAGTGGGAAAACCGCGATTAAAAGATTGTAACAAGCTGCAAGAATTACACTAACGAGTAGATCTGGTTGTCGGTGGAATCAAAGACTTTACATATAGAGGCAAACTTTGGTACATTTTACAATTCGAAAACCTAGACGGTCTCTATGTATCAAACTATTGGCTAGAAAAGGAGATAGAGGACTTGGGTGTCAATTTAAATTTAAGCTGCAAATAAAATTAGATAAAATTAAAACCACTCCAAACAAACATAAAGAAAGGACTGTTTTCTGCGTATAACTTTTTATTAAAATTAAGTTTAAATGGCTCTATGCTTGGCAATAAATATATTTAAATTTTGTTATGTATAATGTCAGAATAAAAATTTTAGAATAGTATTACATTGTTCTTTATTTATAAAAGATTATGACGTCACCACGACCTTGAAAAAGTAGCCCAAACTAGGTAGCCGATTGCATAGCGTTGTGGTAATTTTACCTATATGAAAAGGTTTAAATTGATTTACAAAAACTAAATTGATCTTTAAGGTATTGAGAAAAATATGCAAGTAATTGGTTGTTTTTATCGCTTTTTAGAGTTGATTTTATTTTGAAAATTTATTAGGTTTCTTAAAATTATCCTGCAGAAAAGAATTAGGAATGTTTTAAGTTGTTTCCAAAGTTTTGATGTTATTCATAAAATAATTGAATGATTTGCATATTGCTGTAAATTTTAGATCACGTTATAACATTTCTATAAATACATTAGCTAAAAATTTGTATTGAGGGTTTGTGTTAAGGTGGGGGTAGTCGGGAAATTCCGCTTTAAAGCGTATATCTCGGGTGACCAAAAAGGGTTTAAAGATCGAGTTAAAATTAAATAAACAAAAGCGAGTTAAAATTAAATAAACAAAAAATTCAAAGGTACGAAGCTTTAACAGAGTGTAACTTTGTAAGGGGTGGTCGGATTTTAAATATATTTACAGATTCGGATTCTGCATAAAATTTTAGACTAATTGGATTTGTCACGTGACTAAAAAATTTATAAGGTCGGCCAGAAATCGCTGCTGGTTAAAAAAAACTTAAAATAAGGTAGCTCCCTGGGGGATGATACTATCTAAAAAACTCCTAGAAATTCAGGTAGCTGAAGAAAATCTAATATTGATTGATATCAAACAAGATAGATTTATCTCAAAAGATGAAATGGTTAGTCGAAGAAAGATATTTGGTTCAGAATGTTACCGGTAAAAATTCTTAAAATGAGGGTAAAAATCCCACAAGAAGGTCCACAAGGAGGGAGCAAGGAGGAAATCCCTCCCCACAAGGTGGAAATCCCCTAAAATAAGACTTTATAGTGGATTTTTTCATGTAAATTCCCCATAAGCAGTTGGATTCGGTGGATTCTATAGGTGGATTCCATAAGGTGGATTGCACCAGAACGAGCATATTCCTCTACTTTGGTGTTCCTGATAAATGGATTTCAACATAGTTTTGCGTAGGTACTTACTATTACCAACCATATTTGGTTTTACAACTATATTGATATTTAGGCATGTATAAAATTGCATTTTTATGCTAAAATCGTTGAAAACCGCAAAAATTTATTTTGATTGATGATTTATACACAACAGTTCTCTGTTTAAAGTAATGTAGAAATTTCTGCTTGTGGTCTGTAACGGTAAACCGGAGACCTAGTATGAAAATGTTTTGCTACGTCATAGTTTTATTGTATAAAGGAAAAATTATAAACCCAATGCTGTTTAATACAAATTTATTAGACAAAATACATAATTACAACGTTGGAGGCACAAGATGAATAGTTGGTTGCCTAGAATTCATAAAAATGCTTTTTCTGTTTGTAAATAACATGTATTGAAATCAAAACATGCAAAATGTAATTTTACCGTTAAACACTACATTCATAAAACTTACTTTCTAACGAAAGTTTATTATTTCTCTAAAATGGCGTAATAAATAACAAATAACTATTAAAATCAATATTAAAATTGAGCAATATAAAAAAAGTATTCCTTAGACAGGTTTGCATGATTGTTTCTCTAATACAAAAACTTGGCCATTGTTGTTAGATAATTTTCATAATTATTATTCAATCAGTTTTTCATTTATTCTTCAATAAAAATAAATCAATTAATAAGAACAACTTTCAAAATTAATTAATATATAAATGCACTATCTGTTGAAAAACGTTTCATTAAAAAGCCTTTCTTGGTTGAATTCGAACAGCCTACTGCAGTACACCCAGGCATATTAATCTAAAACTAACAATTATAATGAAATATAATATAAAAATGTATAATTGCATATACTTTTAGTAAATACTTTTCAAATCTGTACAAGAAGTGTGAATCTTTTAGACTGAAAATTCAGTAGCAAATGATTTTAAAAACAAAGTGCTAGCCTTGTGTGACAATGGTACTTTCCATAAAAATTTGACAAAAAGGTAGTTGTCACAACTTTGCTTTTTTGGCCGTACGGATAAAGACAAGAGAAAGAAAAATGTAATTTACGGTTAAATCCTCTGTATATCAATGATGAATTTGCAAGTTATGTATGTACATATAAATAGCAAGCTGATTATTATTTTATATAGTGTTCTTAACACACAAACAGTTAATTATTAGCGTGTTTACACTGAAAAATTTATTTTACACACATAAGCACAAAAGAATATTATGCCCCAAAATGGATTCCGGCACCACGTGATCACTTTCGTCAATAGAAAATGATACACCTTATTGTCGCTACTGTCTTTATACAGTCACTGTACTAAAACATGCCTTATAGCGCTTCCTTACGGTCAAACGTTAACTTATAAACGTTGGTAGTTTTATTGCACAGATTTGTTATGCACGTTTCTCATGTTCTTCTCATTAATCTATAAGACTTAATAAAGAAGTGAAAGATGACGTTTATTCAGCGGTGTAACAATATAATTATGATAAGGTATAGCAGAATTTATTTAAGAAGAGCCTGTATGTCATCATACGCACACGGCCAAAAAGGTGTCAGATTAGTCCATTGTTTATAAATAGGCGTGTTGGTTCAGCATATTACTGGCGTAGATAATTTGCTGTTCAATGTCAATTGATATTTGTGACTTTGATATTCTATATCTATTTCTTACGCTTTCATAGTTTTCTTTCTGTTTCTTTGTGTTTTATGCCTTGCTTATTCGTGTATTCGCCATGTAAATTTAAACCACCAACAAAATAAAACTTGATTTTAGAATATTTACTCTATGGAGTTTGATACAAATTATTAAATTCGCTACGCCACTGACTTTCAAGGTTTGCGCATATGTTAAATGACGTACAGGTTTGTCTTAAATAAATTCTACTCTATCTTAGTAGGTGCATTTAGTTCTTTTCCTAAATTTGTAACAAAAACTAAGTTAGAGTAATAAATACCAAATTAAGATGATAATGTATCATTTGTAATATCTGGCTTCGTTCGCCTTATTTTGACTTTTTTTAACTATTACTAGATCAAAAATCATACTTAGCTAGATATTAATATAGATCAAATTAGATTGATGGATTTGCCAAACTGATTTAAAAAAAACATTGCCAAGGCAAAACTTTGTAATTGCAATGGTGAAAACAAAAAACCTTCGCGAGTATCAGATAGTAAATTGGACCACCATAACATAAACCCTTACCTGATATCACAAGGTCGAGAATTTCTTATTAACAATGAAAGCCCAAGGTAAAGTTGGATGGAAAACGGCTTGAGGAAAAGAAAAACTCTTTAGACATAAACGGCTAGTAGAGTGTTAGCTCTGGGTAGATCATGAGCTTGGGTCATGGGTTGTCAAATGACCAAAAATATAGATAATGAGCGCCACCGTATTTTTCAATACAACAACCTACAAAAATTATCTGTGCTTGTATTAGGGGAATGCGGAAACCTTATATCTACACCACTAATATAGCCACAAAACCTGAATTTCACCTTTGTAAAGCACTTACCAAAATCTTAATTACTAAATGTCATGCAGATGTCTCGACTTAACCTGTGAACAAATAAATGCACAACATGAACACCGTTTGTGTCCTTAAAAATATTTACCAAAAATAATATATCAGAATTTAAGTTCCAAAAGTATACACCCAGGGTATTTGTTATCATTAGACACAATGTTTGCTCATGAATGACCTATAACTTTTTACTTGAATTTTTAATAATAAAAGAGATATGCAAAAATGGATTCTATTTGATTAAATTCTTTGATTTGGTTTAACATAATCATTTTCAACTAAAATGTTCATAGAACAGAAAATTAGTATGGTTTTGTATTCAAAAAACATAAAGATCTCTAAATTGAATATTTCATAATAAATTTACTAAAAAGTATGAGCTCTCTTAATAATTCATTTTACATACTTTAATCTTTAGCCATCTGTTGTACTACGTTGACTTCACAATTAAATTTAATTATTTAAGTTCTCATTAAAATTTTATTTTTCAACATAGAGTTAGTTTTACTTAATATGTATAAAAAAATTCATCACGTTGTTTAAGAGTCAAATTACATGACCTCAAAATTACTAAAGGTATTTTTAAAATAGCGTAAAATAACATGTGATATTTAAATTGGACAGCTGAATATTTTTGACATCATATGCCAATAACAACTTTTTCAGTGTAGTTAACGCTATTTGTTTGTGAAATAATTATGATAAGCAAACTGCATAGCCATCTTTAAAAATTTTGCAAGGTTACAAATTTATTACGGAATCTTTCTTTTTCTAAATAAATTTTAAGTTACTTTAACCAAGGTAAAGCTTCAACCTTCTACCTTTCGTATTACGTTTAAAAATTATAAATGTGATTAAAGACTAAGTATTACTCACGTGTCGAAGTACAGTACGACCAAAAGAAATTGAACTATGACATCAGATGTGGGATATTCCATAAACATCTGCGATGCACAAATAGGAAACACATGATTACGAATGAATTTATCGCTGCAACTATGAAGAATCTTCTGAACAAAACATTATTTAACCAAACCAATTCCTCCTTAAGTACGTTCTATAAATTCTTGTAATTCAAATCTCTAACTAAATTTTCTTTTCAGCATTAAATACGGCAATTACGATATTAACGAAATCCGTGATATACTTCCATGATATTACTTACTTCCTTGATATTAACTTCATGATATTGCACTAAGAGGAAAGCATTAATAAAATGTATTTAATTAATTATACCAACTGTTTTAATGATGGAGGAACCTCTAAATCTTCGGTCAGCAGGAATCGATTGAGCAGCTACAGGTGGAACACAAAATGAAATCTGCACGCTACAACTGCCAAGAACCACCTTCCGACACGAAGGTTAAAACAATTCTATTTTCTTGCGGACTGTGTTACAGGCCATGTGCCTGTCTAACATCTTGACTTTCTATGCCGCTGATAGCAGCTTACCTGTTTAGACGCTGATAGAAAAGTGACACGAAATGACAACTTGACGAAACTTATTGTAGGAATTCAGACCTCAAGAGCAAAGGAGCGCATATGCTATTGTAAATTTATGAATTATTTTTAGTGATCGAAAATTTATAAATTATATTTTTATTTTATTGCGATATTATTTTAGATTAATAAGCGAAGTGTAACTGCGTAAAAAAATACATTACAATGGTTTTTGTGAAAATGCTATAATAGAAAAGTTCGATAATTAGTAAAGGTTAGATGCAAGTAGATTTCTTCTGTAAAGTACCTAGCAAAGAAAAACAGCTAAGTAGTCTGGAATGTTTTGTTTTTATAATTGACTCTGATAGAATTTTGGATCAACGCATCTAATAGTGACATTTTATTACAAAATATTGTGCCATTTTTGTTTTCAGTGAAGCGGAAGAGCAACTAAACACTAAAAACTTAGTTTTGTGTTTGTTTGAAAATTTCTGCTTATCTTTTAATTAATAAATTGGAAATAGGGCTACTGGCAAACAGCCCATTATAATTACAAGTAACTTTATTTTAAGTAAGGTACATTCCAAAAATAAATTGTTAAGAGGTGGATTACTGTACGTGGCATTAAAACCTGTAGTCTAGTCTACTTCAAATTTTGGAAAATTGCGTGATCGTGAATAAGTAAAACAGGGGGTTTTAAAATCCACTTTCTGTGTAATATTCAACAAAAATGAGTCCTAGTTACGGTGATATCGTTGTCACATACCTTACATTTCCCACCAGTAGATGTCACTGGTTTTAAGCGCTGTTATAAGGTAACTGCAGTGAAGGAATCATCATTATCATCAGGTCTTCAGTCCTAGAACTGGTTGGACGCGAGTTAAGGTTCGGGCCTTTGGAGCTGTGTTTTTAAAAAACAACTTCGACTCTTAACACATTTATTTGAATTGAAATTTAGAATAACTTGTACATAATACTAAAATAATTATTGTACTAGTGAGTAGCTTGAACAACGAAGTATGGAGTTCGAAGACTGACTGCCGGACATTGAGCTCTCGGGCTTTTTATAGTAACCTGCCTCTCACACGGCTGTGGGAACTTGCAGATCTCATGTCTGCGTTTTTCTTAATTGTACACTTTATTACAATGTAACAACTTAATTCTAAGTAATTGCGGTCTGTTGACCACCTGTGACCTGCCACCTGCAGTATCACTGCCCTCACGGATGCAAAGTTGCATGTCCGTTTTCATGAACTGTCGATAACCTCTCTGGGTTATCCTTGTGTTACAATGTTGCATTGAACTTATACTTTTATTTAACAATTTCTAATAATTCCTATTAGATTCAATATATCAATATATATAGGTAATTGGGGGATAAATAACTCCTCCCACCGTAAATGAAAAATTAAAGTTTTTCTTAATTTTTAAATACATAAAATTCATTATTTAAATTCATTTAAAATTCATTGTTTATAAGGGTATACTTATTGTTTCCTTTTTTCTCTTTGTTTCCTTAAATCTAGAACTGTTTCCTTTATTCTTATATCTAAGGTACATTTTGTAAAATACATATATAATTACAAAAATTATTAAAATGATCAATATAATTGTCCAAACACTTATATTATTATAACTTGGTGTTTTAAGTTCACTTAATTGTTCTTTATAACTTTCCACTAATTCCACGGCGTGGTTGAGATCGTCTAAGTCTAGATGCTCTAGCTTCATAGGTTTCTTGATTATTTCTTC
Source organism: Platerodrilus igneus (assembly GCA_036346225.1). NCBI lineage: Eukaryota > Metazoa > Arthropoda > Insecta > Coleoptera > Lycidae > Platerodrilus > Platerodrilus igneus. The sequence goes on along the minus strand of JARFIW010001608.1, from coordinate 193,654 downwards.
GTCTTCTTGTTGTATCTTGAACTGTAGTTCCGGTAGGTTTGCAAGTTTCTTTGTTGCTACGGGATCTTGGTAAACTCTGATTACTTCATCTTTCAATTTCACATAACAATCTTCTTTGAGGGTAATTAGTTTGCTTCCGATTAATGCTTGGTTATTTTCATCTTGGTTGCAGTGGATGGTTGCTATTACTTCTGTTGGGAAAATGGCTATCCATTTGTTATCTGTAACTTTTTTGAATTTTCATGTTAGTTATTTGCACTTGTTTGGATTTACAATTTTCGTAATGATTTGAGAATTTTAATAGTTGTACTTCACAAGGGCTGTCTTCTTTAATGGTTGTTGTCGTCATCGATTGACATAAATATTGGTTTGGTGTTACTTCACTACATTTTTCGTTTGTATAACCATATCTCAGTTCATTTAGGGATAGGAATTTGGTTTTGGGTATGATTACTTGGTATGTGCTAGTAACTTTCGTTGGCAAAGCAAATAAATGATAATATTTATAATTGTTACTTTCTACTATCAGGATTTCTATTAAAATATTATTTCGTTATTCTTAATGTAGCCTTTTACTATAGCTATCTTTTCAAATATTAGAATGTTCGATTCTGTTACATCAAAAGGTAATTTACTGTTAATTATAAATGATTTAATTCTTATTAATTCGTTTAATAAATCGGTTGGTTCAATAATGCTAGAGTGTAGGGTATTTAATTTTGAAAATGTTAATTGGGTTTTGCATACTGCCTAATTTAATTGGTAGTATACCGGGGTTGTTTTTATAATTTCTATTATTACTTGGTTGTCCGTTCTACCTGGGTGGAGGTTGATGGTAAGGGTGATGACTGTCCATCTGAAATTACAGGGTGTCTTAGGTTTTTCAAATGAATGTACTTTGTTATTTTACCGTTGTCTACTACTGCTATGTTTTTATCTGATATTTTCTTAATTTTGAATGGTCCTAAATTTCTGGGTGCTGTTTTATGTCGCTTGCTTTGAAAGTTTTTCTCATACACGGTTTGTCCTATTGAAAATTTATTTGAGTCGGTATTTTTGTTTCGGGTTGTGGTGATACGTTCTTTATCGTTCTCTAATTTATCTTTTACCTTGTCGTAAGTTATTTTTAGTTTTTGTTTGTGATCTTTCGCATATTGTTGATATACTTCCTTGTTGTAGTGTATGTCATAGGGATTTCGTAAATCTGAATGTCCTAATGTTAATTCTAAGGGTGTAAAATTTGTTGATGAGTGAATAGTGTTATTATAGGCGATTAGTGCGCATGACATTAAATTGGTTATATGTTCCTTTTTATAATTTATTCTTAATAATCGAATTTGTTCTAACAGGGTTAAATGTAGTCGTTCAATTAGTCCGTTTGATTCAGGGTGGTTTTCCGTTATGAAATGAATTTTTATTTTGTGAAGTTCTAAAGTGTTTTGTATTGTCTCATTTTTAAATTCGCTACCATTGTCTAGAGTTATTGATTCGGGTGTTCCATAAAATGTGAAATATTGTAAAAATCCTTGGGTCACGTCAATGCTATTTTTGGATGTGATTGGTATTGCTTGGCCTATTTTTGTGAATGCGTCTACAATTGTTAGATAGTTTTGTGCTTCTACTACTAGAGTATCGGCATGTAGTCTTTGAAATAGTTTGTCGGGTGTTTTGGTTAACATTAAAGGTATCTTTGGGGGTCTCCTATCGTATTTCGCTCTGTCACATAGTTCGCATTGGTTAATAAAATCTGTGGTCAATTCCTTCATGTCTTTAAAATAATAACGTCTTACAAATTGCTTTATAGTTTCGTTAATTCCACGATGGTTGGTTTTTCCTTCGTGTTGATTCCTAATTACATCGTTTATTTCGTCAGGGTCGTCTAGTGTTATTAATTTTCTCGTACATTTGATGAGTTCAGGGCCAGAGTTATTGAATAGTTTAATGTATAATTCTGAAAATCTTTGGTATAAATGTTCGGTGTTGAAATAAAAATAAAATCGTTTTTTCTCGGGGGTGTAGTCTTTTAGAATTTTAATTATTTGTTCCTCATTGTCATCTTTAGTTATTTGAATTTGGTATATCTTTTTGTTATCTACTTTGGTATATTTTACTGGATTGGGGTTATTTAAAACTTCGGTTATTATAAATTGGTTGGGTTTCATATCGATTGCTTCGTTTAAAATTTTAATCGCGTTTTTTGGTTCTTCGTTTTGTGTCGAATGTATCGTGTCGATCTCGTCTGGATCTTCCCTTATTTCTGCTTCGTCTACGTTTTCTATAATGGATTCCGTTTCTAATGCATTGAGTTGGATTCTGCTTAAAGCGTCTGCGTTGTTGTTATAGATTCCTTTTTTATATATAATTTCGTAATCGTACTCTTCGAGTCTAATTCTCCATCTTTGTTATTTTGAATTCGGTTCTTTCAGTTTGCATAGCCATACTAGTGGTCTATGATCGGTGTATATGTAAAATTTTCTTCCGTATAAGTAAGGTCTAAAATATTTTGTTGCCCAAATTATGGCTAATAATTCTTTTTCTATGGTACTATATTTTTGTTCGGTTTCATTCAGGGTTCTGGATGCATAGCTGATGGGTTTATCGCTACCTACTTTTCCTTGGCTCAATACTGCGCCTAATGCTACATTCGATGCGTCTGTCGTCAGTATAAATGGTTTTGTAAAGTCTGGGTATTCTAATACAGGGTGATTCGTTAATATGTTTTTAATGTTGTCTACAGCTTTAATAAATTCCGGGGTGTGTTCAATTTTGTTTCCCTTTTTTAAACAATTTGTCAGAGGTTTGGTTATCTGAGCGTAACCTTTAATGAATTTGCGGTAGTAACCACTAAGTCCTAGAAATCCTTTAATTTCTTTGGTTGTCTTTGGTAATGGGTAATTTAGAACTGCATTTGTTTTGTCTGGATTTGGCATTACTCCTTGGGGTGTTATTACATGTCCTAAAAATGATACTTCCTTTTGTAAAAATTCACTTTTGTCTAATTGTACTTTAAAATGTGTTTGTCTAAGTCTTTCGAATACTTCTTTCAATCTTTCTATGTGTTCTACCAATGATGTAGAATAAACTATGATGTCGTCAAGGTATACAAGGCATTTTTCATTGTGTATTCCTCGTAGTATATTGTCCATGACTCTCTGGAAAGTAGCGGGTGCGTTCTTTAATCCAAATGGCATTCGTTTGTACTCGTAATGTCCTCTAGGTGTGCTGAAGGCTGTTTTTGATATGTCTTTTTCTTCCATCTCTACCTGATGGTATCCTGATGCTAGGTCTAATGTTGAAAAATATTGGCATTTGCCTAACTTGTCTAAAATTTCGGTTATATTTGGTAGTGGATATTTGTCATCTACCGTTTTTTCATTTAACTTTCTATAATCTATTACCATTCTGTACTTTCTCTTTCCGGTGGCGTCTAATTTCTTAGGTACTATTAACACGGGCTGCTCCATGGTGAGTTGGAGTGCTGGATTATGTCTTGGTCTAATAAGTCTGCTACTTGTCTGTCAGCTTCTTCTTGGCTTGCATGAGGTAGTCTATATGCTTTTGTAAAAATTGGCTTATCGTCTGTTAACTCGATATTATGTTTTACGGTGTTGGTGAATGTTAATGGTATTCCTTCACAATGGAATATGTCTCGGTATTCAAAACATAAGTTTTAATTGCTCTTTCTTCTTCTTGATTGATGTCGGTATTGAAGCGGATGTTAGTTAAATTTTCTCTTAACATTTCGTCATGTTCTATTGGGTTGTAATCGTTTTCTAAATTTTCGTCTATTTCCATTTCGTTAAAATTTAGTTCTTCTACGTTAATTGGGTCTGTCAGTGATAATTCTACGGGATAGTCGTTTGAATTGAATATTGTTGTGGTTGCATAATTATCTTTTATTTGTACTAAGGCAGTTGGGGTTTCTACTTCTTGTTGAAATGTCATATGATTTATTATTCCTAAATTTTTGTTAGATTTTACTGGGATTTTTATTTTTGTTTCCGTTCGGGGTTCTATAGTGTATTTTTGTTCAATTTGTGTGTTTTGAAATTTAATTGGGATTTTTCCGTATTTTGTCCTTAATAAGCGATTTTTAATGTCAATGTTGGCTCCTAATTTTCTTAGAAGGTCTATTCCGATTAATCCGTCATATTTGTCGTTAAATTCGAATACACAAAATTTATGTTTCATTTTAACATTAAATGTTCTCGGTAAGGGTATATTGGCTACGAATTGGTGTAGTGTCGTTTGATGGGCTGTTTTAATTTTAAACGGTTCTCTTTCTACATAATCTAAATAATGTTTTTGTACGGTTCTGGGGCTAATTAATGTTTTTGATGATCCGGTGCCGATTAATAGTTTGAATTTGGCGTGGGGTATTTCTATGTATGGTAATACTAAATGATTTATGTTATTTAAGTTTATTAGGTTTGGTTGTCTATGAATGGGTCCATTTGAAAATTTGAATTCGAGTTTTCGTCGTCGTACTCCTCGTAAGTTTCGTATTGTTCGTCACGTTCGTAAGTTTCTGCATGGTTTGATTCATTGTTCGTAGGTGTCTCAATGTAATTATTCTGGTCAGTGTCAAATTTTTCTATTTCTTGATGAAATAATTCCTCTGATGTAAAATTGCGTTTCTGATGAGGGTTTGGTCGGATATGTGTTATTTTTGTATTTTGTCTGGTGTTACCAGATGAGGTATCCATTGGTGTTGGTTTGTAATAATTATTAGGGTTGTTATTATTATTAGTCATTGGTGTATTTCTATTGGGGTTTGCATTGAATGCTGGTCTTTGTTGGTTTAGGTTTTGATTAAATCTTGGTTGGAATGCTGGGTTCGTAAAAGTTGGGTTAAATGTTGGTTTTGAAAAATGTTTATATTGATTATTAAAATTCGTATTGTTGAAACTTGGGTTATTAATTCGCGGTTGATTTGTTTGTGCGTTAAAGGGTGTGAATTTTTGTTGAGGATTGTTTGTCTTGTAGCTTGTATGGTTTTATTGGTGAATAACTTTTATTCGCGTTGGGGTTGTATAGTCTGTTGCGGTAATACATTACATTTTCTTCTTCTATGACTAGGTTCATAGCTTCTTCTAGATCTTGGGGTCGTTGGAATCTGATTTTATCCGATAGTCGTTCTGGTAAAGCGTTTATGTATGTGTCTAGTGCCATTTCGTCATACATTTTGTTTTAAATGTCTAACGTTTTGATCGGGTTCTTCGATTTTTAATTTGGTTAGTATTAGACTTCTCACGTCTTGGCATTTCATTCCGAATTGGTAGGGGGATTGATTGTGTTCCATTCTAAGGTTTATTAGTTATCGTACCAGTCATTTTATGTTACGTTGGTCTCCAAAATATGCAATTAGTAGCTGTTTAAACTCCTGCCATTCCTGTAAATCGTCCTTACTGGCGATTAAGGTTAGTGCCCTTCCGGTTAGTTTACTAATTATCAAGCAATAAGCAATGAATTTCTTTCGTTATCTCCGGGTTTGTAGAAGGTTTTTAGGAACATTTCAGCTGCTCCAATAAAATTTACAAGATGCGCCTGCGTGCCATCAAATATCTGTTTTGTCTCTAAATAGAGACGCATGTCTGTGCTACTCATGTTGGTTAAGGGTTGTTTTCGATTTTGGGTAATTTCCAAAAAATTTTTTTTTTTTTTTGAATTGAGGTTTATTTCGCTATTTTTAGAGTTATTATTGCTTCGGATTTATTAATTTTCCGTTTGGGTTGTGAAATTTCAAATTTTGTAAAAATTGGGGTTGATTTTCTATTTGTAACGTTAATTATGCTTGGGATGTATTAATTTTTCTTTTGGATTGAATAATTTCGAATTTTGTAAAGATTGGGGTTGGTTTTGTTATTTGTGATGTTAATTATGCTTTGGTTTTATTAATTTTTCTTTTGGATTGAATAATTTCGAATTTTGTAAAAATTGGGGTTGGTTTTGCTATTTGTGATGTTAATTTTGCTTTGGTTTTATTAATTTTCCTTTTAGATTGAATAATTTTAAATTTTGTAAAAATTGATGTTGATTTAGCTATTTGAAACGTTAATTTTGGTTTTGGTTTGTTAATTTTTCATTTAGATTGGGTAATTTTGAATTCTGTAAAAATTGAGGATGATTTTCCTATTTGAAACGTTAATTTCGGTTTGTATTTGTTAATTTTCAGTTTAGACTGGGTAAATAAAAATTTTGGTAAGGGTTGAGATTTATTTTGCTATTTTCCAGCGTTATTTTTGGTTTGAATTTGTTAATTTTAAGTTTGAATTGGGTAAATAAAAATTTGGTAAGATTGAGATTTATTTTGTTATTTTCAGCGTTATTTTGGTTAGATTTGTTAATTTTACGTTTAGTCTGCGTCGAGTTATTTTTAAAATCGTAGTCGCTGTTATTTATATTTAATTAAACAGTGCGGTGATGTACTTGTGAGATTTGTATTCAATAATGTTGAATTTAATTACCGTAGTCTTGGATTTGCCTGTTTTTATCTTTCTGAAGAATAGTTTCTCTCGGTATTTACTCTGCTTGGCGTTAGTTCAGTTCTGTTAACTCGTAATTAATACTCTTTCCGTGGGTTTTGAGTTGCATAAACGTACAGTTCGTCCGTCTTGTATTCTAATTATAACTTGAGGTTAATTGCTTCTGCACTCTATTGTTGCAATTTAAATACTTAAGTTGTAGTCTTTGTTATTTAATCACGTTTCTTGGTAATAATTGCGTACGTATGACTATACTTGTTGAGGTAGTTGACACTTAGAGGTGTTAATAGAAATTTATAGGAATTACTAATTTACTTTCCGTACTTTGCATAAAGTGTTACGTCTAGTTTTATTCTTAGATCTCTTGGTATTATAATGCTTGTTGGTAATTGAATCTCTCCGTAATGTTAGTTTTCAGATTACAATTATGAGCGTTTTATATCTTTATATGATAACGTTTAGCGTTATTCTGTATGTGTACTGGAATGATGCATTTTATAAATGCTGATTAATTTTTAATTGAAAAACGTTTAGATTTTATACCGTGTTTGTTGCAATTGTACACGCTTTTATGGATTAATTACTTGTAGGTATTGAATGCAAAACTGCGTTGCTTTATTATGTCGTGATGAGTTTATTACTTATGATGCAAATTGCGTTGTTGAAGTTATACTTTAGTACTGTGCAAAGATTCTGAAAGCGATTTTCTGAGGTTTTAATTGTATAATAAAGGATGCTTTCTTCGCGTATTTTGTTTATCTTAGGTGGTTTTAGGTTACCGTTCAGAGTGTTTTGCTATAATTTATAAGGTCAATGTTTTAATTAATCGTTCTCTGATTGCTTTGAAGAATTAGCTTTAGCTTTTGCGTTAGTTTACCGGTTTAAAACGTGGTTTGAATCGCGCTTCTTATTTGGTGTTAGTGAATGTGCGCCTGTTTATTTTGGATTATTTTGAGTTTGTTTTAATAATTGTGGTAGGAATCTCTTTAAATTCAAGTCTCATTTGCTTTTTAAAGAAAGAAAAAAATATCTCTTTAAAATTCAAGTCTCATTTGCTTTTTAAGAAAATTTCTTTTACATTCGTCTCATAAAATGTTATACAGTCTCGTTTTGAAAATAATTCACTTTGTAACTATTTTCAAGAAAATATTCATAAAATTCATAAAACAATAATAATAAATAAATAATAATAATACTAGCATATATCAATTGTAGTTTCTGGTTAAAAAAAAAAGGTATGGAAATGAACTTACATTAATTTCATCTGTTTCTTTGGTGGGCTCGATCGATGCTGTATCTTGTCCACCTTGGTTTGTTTGTTGGATTTAGACGATTCTTGTTCTGCGTCCAACTTGGTTTGGGTTCTGCCAAAATTTCGAATTAAAATTCTTGGTCACCAATCTTCCGATTTTTGGATTTTCAGTGCCTTTTTGACATCCGTTACGACTGCGCCAGTTAAGGTTCGGGCCTTTGGAGCTGTGTTTTTAAAAAACAACTTCGACTCTTAACACATTTATTTGAATTGAAATTTAGAATAACCTGTACATAATACTAAAATACTTATTGTACTGGTGAGTAGCTTGAACAACGAAGTATGGAGTTCGAAGACTGACTGCCGGGCATTGAGCTCCCGGGCTTTTTATAATAACCTGCCCCTCACACGGCTGTGGGAACTTGCAGATCTCATGTCTGCGTTTTTCTTAATTGTACACTTTATTACAATGTAACAACTTAATTCTAAGTAATTGCGGTCTGTTGACCGCCTGTGACCTGCCACCTGCAGTATCATTGCCCTCACGGATGCAAAGTTACATGTCCGTTCTCATGAACTGTCGATAACCTCTCTGGGTTATCCTTGTGTTACAATGTTGCATTGAACTTATACTTTTATTTAACAATTTCTAATAATTCCTATTAGATTCAATATATCAATATATATAGGTAATTGGGGGAAACATAACTCGCGTACCCTCATTGTTTTCTAGTCTGAACCAACCTACACATTTCCCTGAAATTTGCACAGTCTGCATCCTTCGCTATCTGTGTGCGAAAATCTGATCTCGGTCTACCTCAACCTCTCTTTTCCAATCACTGCTTGTAGTATATCCTGTACTATTCCCCAGAACTGTCTTAGAATGTATCCTGTTCTTCTATTTCTCCTATTTTTTCATTTTCCACAGATATCTTGTTACGTTTTGCCTTACTATGGGTTTTTTACTCTTCTATTACCAACTGAAAGGCACAAGGATAATTAACAAGGATTTCCTGATGATGGAAAGAGCCCAAGGTTAGTTTAGATGGAAAACGGCTCATACATAAGGAAACCTCCAAAGGCTAAGCAGCTAGTCGAGTGATTTGCTCTGGGTAGAACATGAGTTGGGGTCGGGATTGGATTATGACCAAAAATATAATGAATATGGTGCCACCAAATTTTTGAATACAATGAAGACCTAATTTTAGTATGTTTGTATAAGGGGAATGCGGAAACCTATGCTCAAATACCGCTGTACTAAAAATATTACGTGAACATAACCCTTACAAATTCTTACCTTCTGTCTCGATATTGATTGTTAAAGATGCACTGCTACACCTGTAATCAAATTAAACCAAGACTAGCACAGTTTGTGCATTCTGTTAATTAATTAAAAAAAGATTATAATTACTAAGAATCAAACCTCATTCATTCCAACTAATATTCATAGACATGACCGAAATGAATTTCTATTCTCTTAAGTATCAGTTGAAAATATTTACAATAATTTATCTTAACAAATTTACTTAAAAAAATTCGACTAAGTTATAGTTAGGAAAAATATGTACTTATATACACAATAATCTTCTCAACATCTATATCACACAAAAATTAGATAGTGTTGTTATTTTTACATTATAAAAATTTAGCAATCATTATTCTTGTTAATATTCAAACTTGATTATTAAGCATGACTAAAGGTATACTACAGAATTTTTATTAGCCTTCGGTAGTACTACTCAGAGACTTCACATTTAAATTGTATTCTAAAATATTTCAATTAATAAATATTGTAGAGCAAATGAAACAATTTAATTATCTGAACTTAGATAATTTTATATTCAACATGATCGCTTCAATTTTGTTAGTCTTGAAAGTTAATCCTTATATACATATACACTGCCCTCTGTAATTTTTTCATTTGTACTAATGAAAAATAAAAGTGAAGTTTATCAAGTTCTCTTCACAAATAACAAAGTTATCCAAAGGTCAACAACATAACGAACTAGAAAATTTCCACGTCGAACAAATTTAAAACTTACTTGTTTGTCATTCCAAATGTTGTAACAACTTGACGTACTTAAAGAGCACTAATTACATACCAGATGTTTATCCATCAAAAGAATAATTGCGATGTACTTGAACCATTTTGAAATATTCAATGATAATTGAAATCTTCTGGTTACAATAATAATCAGGTTAGAATTCTCCAAAATCACATAAATTAAATAAGCTTGTTACAGAATATCAAACGAACATCAAGTGTATCAACGTCAAATAATTTGCACTGCAAATTTAAATTAACAAGGGCCCTAAGGCTCGATAATACTTACTGCTGTTCTAACGCCAATATTTTACATTTACGTCTAGTTTAGTGCAAACATAGTCTGCAAAGCGCCGACATCAAATGCACCAACAAAGACGACTTCACTTTCACATGGTTCCAACACCAAGTATAACCACTTGACGTCATGTTCTTATAACAAAAACGACTTTCTAAAGCAACAGCCCAGATGAAAGTGCCGTATTCTGACGTATTCTGCCGCTTGACAACAGTTACAACAATCTTTATAATTATTGAAAAAGGGAGATCTTATAATGACACCTGTAAATGGTATTTTATATCACCGCTCAACGTGCAATTCATGATCGCGGTTTTAAAGCTTATGTTAGATTAAACAACATGTAATAAATATTACGTAAAAATGTGTTGAGGTATTAGGCTTGAATTGACCTTCTATAAAAATAATAACATAAATATTTGTCAAAATATTGCGAGAAAATAAACTTGTTACAATCTTTATTTCTCTACTATTTCTACAACCTATTTGTTATTAACTTTGTCTGACCATGCTACCATCCTCATACATCTGAAGCACAGCACTCCAAAAGGCTTCTATCTCTTTCTGTCTGCTCTTCCTACGGCCCCTATGTCATAGATGTACTGTGCTGTGCTAAACACTATGCTTTGAACAGTTTTATTCTTGTATCTATGTTTGTTGTATTTGAACTTAGCTGCTGTTCTATCTTGTTTTGCAGTAATATTTCCTATTTCCCGATATTCAGTGGTATGTGAAGTGGGGAAGCAGCTTTTAGCTGCCAAGTTCCCACAGCACCTGAACCTTTGTCAAATTAAGTTTTTCCAATTTATCCTTTGGAACAGTCAACATTAGTTGAAAATATTTCACAACCAACACCTGTAGTTGTTTATAATAATCATCAGATTTAAGAGCACTTATTTCTTCGTCATTGGGTTTTACATCTTGAAACTGGCTGGACTTGTCCTTCAGTTTATTTATGTTCTGAGCTAGCCTACAGAGTTCCCTGCAATTCTCACAACAGCCTTCTATTGTTTTCTAATTATATGCCCTATTTCACCGAGATTCAGTAATATGTGAAGGGGGTTAAGCAGCCTGTGGCTGCCAAGGATCCCCCAACACTTAGACATTTGCCGTATTAGTAGTTTTCATGTAAATCCTTTTGCACAATTAACATTAGTGCCTCCATTGATTTCTATTCTGAGCTAGCCTACATATTTCCCTGAAATTCTCACAGCCTACATCTTTCACTATCTGTGTGCTGTGGGCTGTTGCTTTAGAAAGTCGTTTTTGTTATAAGAACATGACGTCAAGTGGTTATACTTGGTGTTGGAACCATGTGAAAGTGAAGTCGTCTTTGTTGGTGCATTTGATGTCGGCGCTTTGCAGACTATGTTTGCACTAAACTAGACGTAAATGTAAAATATTGGCGTTAGAACAGCAGTAAGTATTATCGAGCCTTAGGGCCCTTGTTAATTTAAATTTGCAGTGCAAATTATTTGACGTTGATACACTTGATGTTCGTTTGATATTCTGTAACAAGCTTATTTAATTTATGTGATTTTGGAGAATTCTAACCTGATTATTATTGTAACAAGAAGATTTCAATTATCATTGAATATTTCAAAAATGGTTCAAGTACATCGCAATTATTCTTTTGATGGATAAACATCTGGTATGTAATTAGTGCTCTTTAAGTACGTCAAGTTGTTACAACATTTGGAATGACAAACAAGTAAGTTTTTAAATTTGTTCGACGTGGAAATTTTCTAGTTCGTTATGTTGTTGACCTTTGGATAACTTTGTTATTTGTGAAGAGAACTTGATAAACTTCACTTTTATTTTTCATTAGTACAAATGAAAAAATTACAGAGGGCAGTGTATATGTATATAAGGATTAACTTTCAAGACTAACAAAATTGAAGCGATCATGTTGAATATAAAATTATCTAAGTTCAGATAATTAAATTGTTTCATTTTGCTCTACAATATTTATTAATTGAAATATTTTAGAATACAATTTAAATGTGAAGTCTCTGAGTAGTACTACCGAAGGCTAATAAAAATTCTGTAGTATACCTTTAGTCATGCTTAATAATCAAGTTTGAATATTAACAAGAATAATGATTGCTAAATTTTTATAATGTAAAAATAACAACACTATCTAATTTTTGTGTGATATAGGTGTTGAGAAGATTATTGTGTATATAAGTACATATTTTTCCTAACTATAACTTAGTCGAATTTTTTTAAGTAAATTTGTTAAGATAAATTATTGTAAATATTTTTCAACTGATACTTAAGAGAATAGAAATTCATTTCGGTCATGTCTATGAATATTAGTTGGAATGAATGAGGTTTGATTCTTAGTAATTATAACCTTTTTTTAATTAATTAACAGAATGCACAAACTGTGCTAGTCTTGGTTTAATTTGATTACAGGTGTAGCAGTGCATCTTTAACAATCAATATCGAGACAGAAGGTAAGAATTTGTAAGGGTTATGTTCACGTAATATTTTTAGTACAGCGGTATTTGAGCATAGGTTTCCGCATTCCCCTTATACAAACATACTAAAATTAGGTCTTCATTGTATTCAAAAATTTGGTGGCACCATATTCATTATATTTTTGGTCATAATCCAATCCCGACCCCAACTCATGTTCTACCCAGAGCAAATCACTCGACTAGCTGCTTAGCCTTTGGAGGTTTCCTTATGTAGCCCGGGAGCTCAATGCCCGGCAGTCAGTCTTCGAACTCCATACTTCGTTGTTCAAGCTACTCACCAGTACAATAAGTATTTTAGTATTATGTACAAGTTATTCTAAATTTCAATTCAAATAAATGTGTTAAGAGTCGAAGTTGTTTTTTAAAAACACAGTTCCAAAGGCCCGAACCTTAACTGGCGCAGTCGTAACGGATGTCAAAAGGGCACTGAAAATCCAAAAATCGGAAGATTGGTGACCAAGAATTTTAATTCGAAATTTTGGCAGAACCCAAACCAAGTTGGACGCAGAACAAGAATCGTCTAAATCCAACAAACAAACCAAGGTGGACAAGATACAGCATCGATCGAGCCCACCAAAGAAACAGATGAAATTAATGTAAGTTCATTTCCATACCTTTTTTTTTTAACCAGAAACTACAATTGATATATGCTAGTATTATTATTATTTATTTATTATTATTGTTTTATGAATTTTATGAATATTTTCTTGAAAATAGTTACAAAGTGAATTATTTTCAAAACGAGACTGTATAACATTTTATGAGACGAATGTAAAAGAGATTTTTTTAAAAAGCAAATGAGACTTGAATTTTAAAGAGATATTTTTTTCTTTCTTTAAAAAGCAAATGAGACTTGAATTTAAAAGAGATTCCTACCACAATTATTAAAAACAAACTCAAAATAATCCAAAAATAAACAGGCGCACATTCACTAACACCAAATAAGAAGCGCGATTCAAACCACGTTTTAAACCGGTAAACTAACGCAAAAGCTAAAGCTAATTCTTCAAAGCAATCAGAGAACGATTAATTAAAACATTGACCTTATAAATTATAGCAAAACACTCTGAACGGTAACCTAAAACCACCTAAGATAAGCAAAATACGCGAAGAAAGCATCCTTTATTATACAATTAAAACCTCAGAAAAATCGCTTTCAGAATCTTTGCACAGTACTAAAGTATAACTTCAACAACGCAATTTGCATCATAAGTAATAAACTCATCACGACATAATAAAGCAACGCAGTTTTGCATTCAATACCTACAAGTAATTAATCCATAAAAGCGTGTACAATTGCAACAAACACGGTATAAAATCTAAACGTTTTTCAATTAAAAATTAATCAGCATTTATAAAGTGCATCATTCCAGTACACATACAGAATAACGCTAAACGTTATCATATAAAGATATAAAACGCTCATAATTGTAATCTGAAAACTAACATTACGGAGAGATTCAATTACCAACAAGCATTATAATACCAAGAGATCTAAGAATAAAACTAGACGTAACACTTTATGCAAAGTACGGAAAGTAAATTAGTAATTCCTATAAATTTCTATTAACACCTCTAAGTGTCAACTACCTCAACAAGTATAGTCATACGTACGCAATTATTACCAAGAAACGTGATTAAATAACAAAGACTACAACTTAAGTATTTAAATTGCAACAATAGAGTGCAGAAGCAATTAACCTCAAGTTATAATTAGAATACAAGACGGACGAACTGTACGTTTATGCAACTCAAAACCCACGGAAAGAGTATTAATTACGAGTTAACAGAACTGAACTAACGCCAAGCAGAGTAAATACCGAGAGAAACTATTCTTCAGAAAGATAAAAACAGGCAAATCCAAGACTACGGTAATTAAATTCAACATTATTGAATACAAATCTCACAAGTACATCACCGCACTGTTTAATTAAATATAAATAACAGCGACTACGATTTTAAAAATAACTCGACGCAGACTAAACGTAAAATTAACAAATCTTAACCAAAAATAACGCTGAAAAATAACAAAATAAATCTCAATCTTACCAAATTTTTATTTACCCAATCTCAAACTTAAAATTAACAAATTCAAACCAAAAATAACGCTGGAAAATAGCAAAATAAATCTCAACCCTTACCAAAATTTTTATTTACCCAGTCTAAACTGAAAATTAACAAATACAAACCGAAATTAACGTTTCAAATAGGAAAATCATCCTCAATTTTTACAGAATTCAAAATTACCCAATCTAAATGAAAAATTAACAAACCAAAACCAAAATTAACGTTTCAAATAGCTAAATCAACATCAATTTTTACAAAATTTAAAATTATTCAATCTAAAAGGAAAATTAATAAAACCAAAGCAAAATTAACATCACAAATAGCAAAACCAACCCCAATTTTTACAAAATTCGAAATTATTCAATCCAAAAGAAAAATTAATAAAACCAAAGATACAACAATAATAATATCAACAAGAATAATAACACAAATAACAAAACCAACCCCAATCTTTACAAAATTCGAAATTATTCATTCCAAAAGAAAAATTAATACATCCCAAGCATAATTAACGTTACAAATAGAAAATCAACCCCAATTTTTACAAAATTTGAAATTTCACAACCCAAACGGAAAATTAATAAATCCGAAGCAATAATAACTCTAAAAATAGCGAAATAAACCTCAATTAAAAAAAAAAAATTTTTTTTGGAAATTACCCAAAATCGAAAACAACCCTTAACCAACATGAGTAGCACAGACATGCGTCTCTATTTAGAGACAATACAGATATTTGATGGCACGCAGGCGCATCTTGTAAATTTTATTGGAGCAGCTGAAATGTTCCTAAAAACCTTCTACAAACCCGGAGATAACGAAAGAAATTCATTGCTTATTCGCTTGATAATTAGTAAACTAACCGGAAGGGCACTAACCTTAATCGCCAGTAAGGACGATTTACAGGAATGGCAGGAGTTTAAACAGCTACTAATTGCATATTTTGGAGACCAACGTAACATAAAATGCCTGGTACGAGACCTAATAAACCTTAGAATGGAACACAATCAATCCCCCTACCAATTCTTAATGAAATGCCAAGACGTGAGAAGTCTAATACTAACCAAATTAAAAATCGAAGAACACGATCAAAACGTTAGACATTTAAAAACAAAAATGTATGACGAAATGGCACTAGACACATACATAAACGCTTTACCAGAACGACTATCGGATAAAATCAGATTCCAACGACCCCAAGATCTAGAAGAAGCTATGAACCTAGTCATAGAAGAAGAAAATGTAATGTATTACCGCAACAGACTATACAACCCCAACGCGAATAAAAGTTATTCACCAATAAAAACCATACAAGCTACAAGACAAACAATCCCTCAACAAAAATTCACACCCTTTAACGCACAAACAAATCAACCGCGAATTAATAACCCAAGTTTCAACAATACGAATTTTAATAATCAATATAAACATTTTTCAAAACCAACATTTAACCCAACTTTTACGAACCCGCATTCCAACCAAGATTCAATCAAAACCTAAACCAACAAAGACCAGCATTCAATGCAAACCCCAATAGAAATACACCAATGACTAATAATAATAACAACCCTAATAATTATTACAAACCAACACCAATGGATACCTCATCTGGTAACACCAGACAAAATACAAAAATAACACATATCCGACCAAACCCTCATCAGAAACGCAATTTTACATCAGAGGAATTATTTCATCAAGAAATAGAAAAATTTGACACTGACCAGAATAATTGCATTGAGACACCTACGAACAATGAATCAAACCATGCAGAAACTTACGAACGTGACGAACAATACGAAACTTACGAGGAGTACGACGACGAAAACTCGAATTCAAATTTTCAAATGGACCCATTCATAGACAACCAAACCTAATAAACTTAAATAACATAAATCATTTAGTATTACCATACATAGAAATACCCCACGCCAAATTCAAACTATTAATCGGCACCGGATCATCAAAAACATTAATTAGCCCCAGAACCGTACAAAAACATTATTTAGATTATGTAGAAAGAGAACCGTTTAAAATTAAAACAGCCCATCAAACGACACTACACCAATTCGTAGCCAATATACCCTTACCGAGAACATTTAATGTTAAAATGAAACATAAATTTTGTGTATTCGAATTTAACGACAAATATGACGGATTAATCGGAATGGACCTTCTAAGAAAATTAGGAGCCAACATTGACATTAAAAATCGCTTATTAAGGACAAAATACGGAAAAATCCCAATTAAATTTCAAAACACACAAATTGAACAAAAATACACTATAGAACCCCGAACGGAAACAAAAATAAAAATCCCAGTAAAATCTAACAAAAATTAAGGAATAATAAATCATATGACATTTCAACAAGAAGTAGAAACCCCAACTGCCTTAGTACAAATAAAAGATAATTATGCAACCACAACAATATTCAATTCAAACGACTATCCCGTAGAATTATCACTGACAGACCCAATTAACGTAGAAGAACTAAATTTTAACGAAATGGAAATAGACGAAAATTTAGAAAACGATTACAACCCAATAGAACATGACGAAATGTTAAGAGAAAATTTAACTAACATCCGCTTCAATACCGACATCAATCAAGAAGAAGAAAGAGCAATTAAAAACTTATGTTTTGAATACCGAGACATATTCCATTGTGAAGGAATACCATTAACATTCACCAACACCGTAAAACATAATATCGAGTTAACAGACGATAAGCCAATTTTTACAAAAGCATATAGACTACCTCATGCAAGCCAAGAAGAAGCTGACAGACAAGTAGCAGACTTATTAGACCAAGACATAATCCAGCACTCCAACTCACCATGGAGCAGCCCCGTGTTAATAGTACCTAAGAAATTAGACGCCACCGGAAAGAGAAAGTACAGAATGGTAATAGATTATAGAAAGTTAAATGAAAAAACGGTAGATGACAAATATCCACTACCAAATATAACCGAAATTTTAGACAAGTTAGGCAAATGCCAATATTTTTCAACATTAGACCTAGCATCAGGATACCATCAGGTAGAGATGGAAGAAAAGACATATCAAAACAGCCTTCAGCACACCTAGAGGACATTACGAGTACAAACGAATGCCATTTGGATTAAAGAACGCACCCGCTACTTTCCAGAGAGTCATGGACAATATACTACGAGGAATACACAATGAAAAATGCCTTGTATACCTTGACGACATCATAGTTTATTCTACATCATTGGTAGAACACATAGAAAGATTGAAAGAAGTATTCGAAAGACTTAGACAAACACATTTTAAAGTACAATTAGACAAAAGTGAATTTTTACAAAAGGAAGTATCATTTTTAGGACATGTAATAACACCCCAAGGAGTAATGCCAAATCCAGACAAAACAAATGCAGTTCTAAATTACCCATTACCAAAGACAACCAAAGAAATTAAAGGATTTCTAGGACTTAGTGGTTACTACCGCAAATTCATTAAAGGTTACGCTCAGATAACCAAACCTCTGACAAATTGTTTAAAAAAGGGAAACAAGATTGAACACAACCCGGAATTTATTAAAGCCGTAGACAACATTAAAAACATATTAACGAATCACCCTGTATTAGAATACCCAGACTTTACAAAACCATTTATACTGACGACAGACGCATCGAATGTAGCATTAGGCGCAGTATTAAGCCAAGGAAAAGTAGGTAGCGATAAACCCATCAGCTATGCATCCAGAACCCTGAATGAAACCGAACAAAAATATAGTACCATAGAAAAAGAATTATTAGCCATAATTTGGGCAACAAAATATTTTAGACCTTACTTATACGGAAGAAAATTTTACATATACACCGATCATAGACCACTAGTATGGCTATGCAAACTGAAAGAACCGAATTCAAAATAACAAAGATGGAGAATTAGACTCGAAGAGTACGATTACGAAATTATATATAAAAAAGGAATCTATAACAACAACGCAGACGCTTTAAGCAGAATCCAACTCAATGCATTAGAAACGGAATCCATTATAGAAAACGTAGACGAAGCAGAAATAAGGGAAGATCCAGACGAGATCGACACGATACATTCGACACAAAACGAAGAACCAAAAAACGCGATTAAAATTTTAAACGAAGCAATCGATATGAAACCCAACCAATTTATAATAACCGAAGTTTTAAATAACCCCAATCCAGTAAAATATACAAAAGTAGATAACAAAAAGATATACCAAATTCAAATAACTAAAGATGACAATGAGGAACAAATAATTAAAATTCTAAAAGACTACACCCCCGAGAAAAACGATTTTATTTTTATTTCAACACCGAACATTTATACCAAAGATTTTCAGAATTATACATTAAACTATTCAATAACTCTGGCCCTGAACTCATCAAATGTACGAGAAAATTAATAACACTAGACGACCCTGACGAAATAAACGATGTAATTAGGAATCAACACGAAGGAAAAACCAACCATCGTGGAATTAACGAAACTATAAAGCAATTTGTAAGACGTTATTATTTTAAAGACATGAAGGAATTGACCACAGATTTTATTAACCAATGCGAACTATGTGACAGAGCGAAATACGATAGGAGACCCCCAAAGATACCTTTAATGTTAACCAAAACACCCGACAAACCATTTCAAAAACTACATGCCGATACTCTAGTAGTAGAAGCACAAAACTATCTAACAATTGTAGACGCATTCACAAAAATAGGCTAAGCAATACCAATCACATCCAAAAATAGCATTGACGTGACCCAAGGATTTTTACAATATTTCACATTTTATGGAACACCCGAATCAATAACTCTAGACAATGGTAGCGAATTTAAAAATGAGACAATACAAAACACTTTAGAACTTCACAAAATAAAAATTCATTTCATAACGGAAAACCACCCTGAATCAAACGGACTAATTGAACGACTACATTTAACCCTGTTAGAACAAATTCGATTATTAAGAATAAATTATAAAAGGAACATATAACCAATTTAATGTCATGCGACTAATCGCCTATAATAACACTATTCACTCATCAACAAATTTTACACACTTAGAATTAACATTAGGACATTCAGATTCACGAAATCCCTATGACATACACTACAACAAGGAAGTATATCAACAATATGCGAAAGATCACAAACAAAAACTAAAAATAACTTACGACAAGGTAAAAGATAAATTAGAGAACGATAAAGAACGTATCACCACAACCCGAAACAAAAATACCGACTCAAATAAATTTTCAATAGGACAAACCGTGTATGAGAAAACTTTCAAAGCAAGCGACATAAAACAGCACCCAGAAATTTAGGACCATTCAAAATTAAGAAAATATCAGATAAAAACATAGCAGTAGTAGAGAACGGTAAAATAACAAAGTACATTCATTTGAAAAACCTAAGACACCCTGTAATTTCAGATGGACAGTCATCACCCTTACCATCAACCTCCACCCAGGTAGAACGGACAACCAAGTAATAATAGAAATTATAAAAACAACCCCGGTATACTACCAATTAAATTAGGCAGTATGCAAAACCCAATTAACATTTTCAAAATTAAATACCCTACACTCTAGCATTATTGAACCAACCGATTTATTAAACGAATTAATAAGAATTAAATCATTTATAATTAACAGTAAATTACCTTTTGATGTAACAGAATCGAACATTCTAATATTTGAAAAGATAGCTATAGTAAAAGGCTACATTAAGAATAACGAAATAATATTTTTAATAGAAATCCCGATAGTAGAAAGTAACAATTATAAATATTATCATTTATTTGCTTTGCCAACGAAAGTTACTAGCACATACCAAGTAATCATACCCAAAACCAAATTCCTATCCCTAAATGAACTGAGATATGGTTATACAAACGAAAAATGTAGTGAAGTAACACCAAACCAATATTTATGTCAATCGATGACGACAACAACCATTAAAGAAGACAGCCCTTGTGAAGTACAACTATTAAAATTCTCAAATCATTACGAAAATTGTAAATCCAAACAAGTGCAAATAACTAACATGAAAATTCAAAAAGTTACAGATAACAAATGGATAGCCATTTTCCCAACAGAAGTAATAGCAACCATCCACTGCAACCAAGATGAAAATAACCAAGCATTAATCGGAAGCAAACTAATTACCCTCAAAGAAGATTGTTATGTGAAATTGAAAGATGAAGTAATCAGAGTTTACCAAGATCCCGTAGCAACAAAGAAACTTGCAAACCTACCGGAACTACAGTTCAAGATACAACAAGAAGACGAAGAAATAATCAAGAAACCTATGAAGCTAGAGCATCTAGACTTAGACGATCTCAACCACGCCGTGGAATTAGTGGAAAGTTATAAAGAACAATTAAGTGAACTTAAAACACCAAGTTATAATAATATAAGTGTTTGGACAATTATATTGATCATTTTAATAATTTTTGTAATTATATATGTATTTTACAAAATGTACCTTAGATATAAGAATAAAGGAAACAGTTCTAGATTTAAGGAAACAAAGAGAAAAAAAGAAACAATAAGTATACCCTTATAAACAATGAATTTTAAATGAATTTAAATAATGAATTTTATGTATTTAAAATTAAGAAAACTTTAATTTTTCATTTACGGTGGGAGGAGTTATTTATCCCCCAATTACCTATATATATTGATATATTGAATCTAATAGGAATTATTAGAAATTGTTAAATAAAAGTATAAGTTCAATGCAACATTGTAACACAAGGATAACCCAGAGAGGTTATCGACAGTTCATAAAACGGACATGCAACTTTGCATCCGTGAGGGCAGTGATACTGCAGGTGGCAGGTCACAGGTGGTCAACAGACCGCAATTACTTAGAATTAAGTTGTTACATTGTAATAAAGTGTACAATTAAGAAAAACGCAGACATGAGATCTGCAAGTTCCCACAGCCGTGTGAGAGGCAGGTTACTATAAAAAGCCCGAGAGCTCAATGTCCGGCAGTCAGTCTTCGAACTCCATACTTCGTTGTTCAAGCTACTCACTAGTACAATAATTATTTTAGTATTATGTACAAGTTATTCTAAATTTCAATTCAAATAAATGTGTTAAGAGTCGAAGTTGTTTTTTAAAAACACAGCTCCAAAGGCCCGAACCTTAACTCGCGTCCAACCAGTTCTAGGACTGAAGACCTGATGATAATGATGATTCCTTCACTGCAGTTACCTTATAACAGCGCTTAAAACCAGTGACATCTACTGGTGGGAAATGTAAGGTATGTGACAACGATATCACCGTAACTAGGACTCATTTTTGTTGACGGAGGGTTGTTATTGGCCATTTTCAGATCGTATGGTAAATATTAATTCTGTAGGTAGAAAGGTTTAATGGTTAGCAAGACGCTAGTAAGTAAATAATTCTAAAGGTAGAAGTTAAAAATTTGTATTTAAAATTTATTAAATGATAATGCTTTTTTATTTAGCTAGAATACAGAAGTTCCTTAAATCTATACAAATTCCCATGATAAATTAATAATTACAGAATAATTACTAAAATATACTAATGACGGCTATTTTAGCTCAAAGTGTTAGGTCTTATCTTTAGTATTTGGTAATTAATTTATAATCCAACACCAAACTCTTTGTAGACTGTATTTAAGTTTTGCAATAATCGGTGACGCATAATAGTTGTTGATAGAATAGCTTCATTGATATAGCATAATCGAAGGCATTATAATTCATTGAAGTTGTAATTCTTACGCATCGACCTTCATTAAAAGCATTTTTGATAAGTATAAAATTATTATTACATGTAAAACTTTGTGAATAATAAAAATGACATAATTTTGGTCATTGCCATTTATGGCGCATTTCTGCGTTTAAAAAGATTTCTATAAATAACGTAAATTCCAATTAGCATGTATATTACAATTGTACTGCATGAAAGTTTCAAATCAATTTGTAAGGATGCTACAAAAGGGAAACAGTTATTGACAGAATGAATTCATCATATTACTTACATTTCAAGACGTTATCTTCTTCGTAAAAGTAGAAATCATCATTTTGATCTAAAGCGTACATCACTATCGATAAAAGAACCATAACTAAATACGCAAAATTTAGCAAAAAAGGTCTATTACAAATAATAACACTTACTCAAAAAAATCAAGGTTTTCCATAAATATTTGTGCATATTCGTAATTAATTAGGTATTTTAGTGGATGAGTAAATAGTTTACGAACCACACGTCGTGCAATTTAGAAAACGCTATTAAACACTATGGAATTTTAAGTAGACACTTCAGTTCACGAATATGCTCATATAACGTTTACTTGAACATTCATTGATCATGCGTACTAACTGCAAATAATATGGAGTTGTTCGCGATCGCACGCAATTTTTTCTATGTTGTAACAATCTTTTTTGATAGAGAAAAATTACTGGTTGAAACAAATTTTAAAAAAATTGAAAAAATTCGTCCAGACAGTTATTTACAGCAATAGGTCGATTCTCAATTTTTAATAAGTCCTTGGTCCCATATGGAAAACAAGCTCGTTATTTTCTAGTTTGATTCAATCATAAGGTTTAACATTTCGTATCCACAATCCTGCAGAATACAATCCAGCTGTTATGAAATCTAGGTTGTAAAAGTCAGAAATAATAATTTAATCTTTCAAAAACTAGTGTAAACACCTTATGGTTCAGGAAATACCTCATATACACATGGCGCGTGGGCATTGAAAGTTTTGTTCTGATAAGATTTCCCTCGCTTGACTGTCCTGAGAAGTAATTTTCTTAATCCGCTAACTTCCATAACATCTTCAAGGCAAGCGGGCTGGAAAGTCGTTGATGCGCAAAACCCCCTGTAGGGTTAACCACCTCAATGCAATTATTGAACAAGATCCACCCCATACCGCATTAGCTCGGGGCCGACGTCTTGTGACCTTATCGTCGGGATCTGTGCCAAATCAATCTAAAGACCACCGCCAACCACTAGTGGTTAAGGGCGAGTGATTTTTTGCTGGACTCCAAAAGGGTCTATATATTGTTTTGGCAACCCCCTTTTTCACTAGGGCTAAGTTCAGAGCTAGAGCCACCAAGTAGTAGTCCGTATGACTCGACATCCCATCGTTAAAAGTCGTAACCTAGTACTAACAAGCAAATTTTCTTATTCAAAGCATTTAATTCTTTAGAAAGGATAATTGATTAAATTCTTATATTTAAGAATTTACAGTTATAACTATTGTAAAAAACTTTAAATTAAAGGATGTACGTGATTATTAGATCTGATGCTCATTCAAGTCTTAAGAGACAAAGAAGTTCTATAAATAATAATTTTGTTTCATATCATTAAAGTTTGTGAATTGATGTAATTTTTTTGGATAAAAGTTATTTGTTATGCTATAGATATCTGATTTTAACAGGTTTAATTTTCTAAGTAAAGCAAATTAAAAGTTTTAAAATTCATTACAATAGGGTTTCTGTATCTACCTTAAAATACACTTTAATTACTTGCAAGATACAGTGACTTCCAACTTCACTTTATTTAATTTTCGGTTTAACGAAGAATATTTCAACCCTGTCCTTTATCATGATCTCCTAGGGGTAATAGTCAAGCTAACTGCAGAAGCGGCAAGTTTTTATAGTTTCAACTTCTCATTATTTAATTTCCCTATATTGACGCCCAACATCGTGGGGTTAAAAATTAATCCGTTACATTTTCATTTTATTTGATTTTTAATACTTAATTCGTTACATTAACGCGTATAACGTATGATTCGAAGTGTGTAACAACTTTGGTTGCTATAAAAATAAATTTGCTACAATATTATAGGGTAAACTGTCCCAGTATGAACCATTTTTTGTAAAACCTTATATAGTCCATTCGCTATAACTTTAAGATGACGTCACAACTGGATGAAATGCTGCATTGCCAATGTTATATTTATAGTTTTAATTCTATAGATAAAGGTTGTATTAAGTGTGCATACTCTAGGAATGCAAGCAGCGGTATGTCTGACAACAATGACATTCCATTAATCAAAATAAAAGGTTTTGACAGTATATTGAGATACAAAAAGGTAATAATTTATTAAACTTCTTCTTGATAACGTATTTATACTTCATTTTGGATCCCACAATTTAGGATAACTTAACAAGGAGCTTGGCACATAAATTTATTGCGGTATTACTAAAAAGTGAGATTCTTAAAATTTACTATACTTCATGAAGTATTTGAAGTCATGAACTGTTGATGATTTTAAATAAACAATATATTGTAGCGGGCTACTACTACCGCGTTTCACTAATTTAAAACAGGTAATAACAAAAGTCTATCGGACAAGGTCTCTTTGACAGAGCGTCTGCATTTCGATGGCTAGTTCCTACACGATATTCTGTATCAAAGTCATATTTCTGCAGCCGCTCTATCCACCTTGCAACTTGCCCTTCAGGATTTCGAAACTCCAGTAACCATTTTAGTGCAGCGTGGTCTGTTCGCAACAGGAATTTACGGCCGTATAAGTACTTATAAAAGTGCTCTACGGGTTTGACGACGGCCAACAGCTCTCTTCTTGTCACACAATAGTTCCTTTCTGGCCGCGACAAGACCTTGCTGAAATACTCAATAACTTTTTCTTGTCCGCCTTGCACTTGAGAAAGAACGCTTCCTATAGCTGCATTACTGGTATCAGTATCCAACACAAATTTCCCCTCCATCCGTGAATAACCCAAAATTGATGCTGTAACTAGTAGCCGTTTCAGTTGTTTAAATGAGCTGTGGCAGTCGTCATTCCAATCATATTCTTGTCCATCTTTCGTTAATTTCGTTAACGGTTTGGCAATGTTCGCAAACCCAAGTATAAAACGTCGGTAATATGTGCACAATCCTAGACAACTGCGTAGTTGGTGTATATCTGCTGGTGTAGGCCACTCTTGTACCGTTTTTATTTTGTCAAGGTCAGCTCCTATTCCGGTCTCCGAAACGACATGTCCTAGGTATTTGACCTCTTTTCCAAATAGGTGACACTTCTTGAGGTTCAATGTAAGGTTTGCTCCGCGTAATCTTTGAAATATCTCCTCTAGGTTCTTAAGATTTTCTTCAAAAGACCGGCCTAACACTATCACGTCGTCTAGGTACACCAGACATGTTTTCCAGGACAGTCCACGCGGTATTGACTCCATGAACCGTTCAAAAGCAGCAGGAGCATTGCATAATCCAAATGGCATGACTTGAACTGCCATAATCCAGTTCCAATTGTAAACGCAGTTTTTCTTTATCGTTTGGCTCTAAGCCTACCTGCCAGTATACGCTTTTCAAGTCCAACGTCAAAAACTATTTAGATCCGGATAGAGTATTTAAAGTGTCATCAATTCTGGCCAATTTATTTAATTTAATCTCAATACATTTCAACATGTCTTTAAAAATGTTTTTTATGCTTCACGTAAAGCAACTAAATCAAAATTAAATCGTCATCATTAGGTCTTCAGTCCTGGAACTGGTTAGACGCGTACCATCATTGTTTCCTATTCTAAACTAACCTACAGATTTCTCTGAAATTTGCACAGCCTGCATCTATCACTATCTGATCTAGGTCTACATCTACCTCTTTTTTCCTATCTCTGCTTGTAATATATCCCATACTATTCCCCAAAATGCTTTAGAACGTGTTCCGCCCTTCTATTTCTCTTTTTCCCCAGATATCCTTGTTCCCCTACTATTTCTATAACCTATTTGTTATTATCTTTGTTTGTCCATGCTATCGTCCTCATACATCTGTAGCACAGCATTTCAAAAGGCTGCTACCGTTTTTCTGTCTGCGTTTCAGACTGCCCGTATTTCATAGGCATACTGTGCTGTGCTCCACACATATGCTTTCAACAATTTTCTTCTTGTTCTATGTTTGTTGTCTTTCTTGTTCTTTCTTGTTAGATGCAGTTCGGTCACCTTCTATTGTTTTACAGTTATCTACCCTATTTTTCCTACCTTCAGTGGTTGTGAAGGGAGGTAAGCAGCCTGTGGCTGCCAAGTTCCCCCAATACTTAACTATTTACCGATTTAATATATTTTCCAATATATCTTTTTGCACAGTCAACATTAGTTGCAGATATTTCGCAACCAACAACTAGTTGTTTATACTAATCATCAGATTTATCTGCGCTTATTTTTTCATCATTAAGTTTTCCACCTCAAAACTGGTTGGACACGTATCTGCACTTATTTATATTCTGAGCTAGCCTACATAGTTCCCTGAAATTCTCACACAGCATGTGTATACAGCTCGTTCCCCTTCTATTGTTTTCTAATTGTAAGCCCTGTTTCACCAAAATTCAGTGAAGGGGGTTAAGCAACCTGTGGCTACCAAGATCCCCCAACACTTGGACGTTTGCCGAAATAATGGTTTTCCAGTAAATCCTTTCACATTTAACATTATTCGAGAATATTGCCCAACCAATTCTTGTAGTTACTTATAATAATCATCATGTTTAAGCACAGTTATTTTTTCGTCATTAGTTTATCCATCTTGGGATTGGTTGGATGCGTACCTCCATTGATTTCTATTCTGGGCTAGCCTACACATCTCCCTGAAACCCCTACAGCGTACATCTTTTACTATCTGTGTGCAGTAGTCTAACCTAGGTCTCAAAAATGTATTTAATTCATTAATATATTAATTAACAAATGTATATTTGTATTGTGCCAAAGCTGTAGAGTAAATTATAAATTATGCTTCATTATTCCACAGCCAGTCGTCGTCCTCTTCACTATCTACATTGATAATCAACGGTAGTGCATCTTCATAATCAAATGCTATTTTCCTATCCCACCGAAATTGTATCTCTTTTTGTGTATGGCGGATTGTGCTTGTCCACACATCAGGTGTTACAGTTACAAGAGCTTCCTTCCATGTAGCTAATGACTTCTCAACTGAGATACCGCTGTATCCAACGTGATCCCTATAATAACTTTTTGCTATAACTCAAATCTGTTCTATGGGATTAAAAATACAGTAGTATGGTGCAAATCTCAAAACCGTATGACCGTAGCGTTCAGCAATTTGATCAGCTGCTTATGTAACTTTGGGCTTATTCCTAAAAATACAAACAATAAGAAAAAGATTATGTAAAATAATATAATGTAGCAGGCTACTACTACCGCGTTTCACTAATTTAAAACAAGTAATAACAAGAGTCTTTATTACTCACTGTTCACAAGTCTAATTAACAGTATATGCCTTATTTACAGATGTTTTCAGTCCAATTAACAGTAAAGCACTATCACACTAATGAATTTACAAGCACTAATATCTTCTTAAACTAACTTCTTTAGGATTGGTCCCTTAACAACACTAACACAACTATTTATTTATTACACTTTGTCTATTTATGTATTCTACAAGCTGTATGTACATTAGACACGTGCACTTAACATTTATGTTTACGCTTGGACTTCCAAAAACTCAACTAAATAAATTTACACGATACAATTTACGTTTGACATTCTGATATAGACTAACGCTGTACTTCATAATCGGTCTTATTTATACCGTGAATTAAAAAAGATGACTCATCCTCCAGTAATTGCCAGAAGCTTCTCGGTCCATGGACAATATATAGTGCTTGCGGAGTTTTGTGTGTTTGACGGGTTGCTTAATAGTAGCTCGCAACACTGCCCCTTCTTTAAAATCGTTACGTCTCGTAACGGTAAATACATTTCGACGCCAATTCGATGACTGATGACGGTATCGGCAGCTATCTCCTCTGGTGCATCCACCACGTCGTTGGAAGTAACAGTCAACACTCTTTTCTTGGTCTTGGTAGCCAACCGATTGCTAACAACAAACAAGGACCTGGACGTTGGTTCCCTGGAAAACTACTTCTAGCATATTTCGGACTATCCTCCAATCTAAGCGATCCAGTCCACAGCCTAGCTTGGGCACCGCTAGTCTCGTTACTCCATTTTCCATCATCTGAGCCTTAAGATTTACCAAAGCCTCTTATAGATGTCCATAACTAGGTCTCTGCCATGAAGAATTTTTGGTGACCAAATAGTAAACATAACGATTTTTATCCTGAAGAACCAAAGCTTTTCCTACAGTTGGCTGCTGTTCTACTAATTCATCCACATATCCAAACTTTTTCTTGAAAACACCAGCTATTCCCCTTGACACTTCCAAATCTTGAGCTACGCAATGTGCAAGGGAATACTCTTCTGGTACTCTAAACAGATCCCGCTGTTTTTCAACAACAACGCCAAATCTCGCCTTAGCGGAACCACCATACGCCGCCATAAAACTCTCAAATTCTACATTTGACTCATGATTAATAACTTGTCGAACACCGTTCTCATTATTCGAGTCCCCCTGGTTGTTGCCAGCGTAGGATGTTAAAGGGTGAAAGTGTACCACTTTCGGTTTACCACGGGGAGATCTTCAGATTCGATATACTACATCATTAATTCTTGTTAACACTTCCCATTGTCTTTGTAATTTTGGCGACAACCCACGCTGTCTTTGTGGATTATACAACCACGCCAAATCCAGTTTGATAACCACCTTTTTGAGCTCTCGTGTCATATTGTGATTTCATTCGATCGCTTGCTGCCTGGATATTCTTTCGGACTTTTGGTGAATGATATTTGATCTTTCACGAAGCTTACTAACGTAATCTTCACCTGCGATCTCTTCTACAGGTGTAAATCCAAACTGAAGATCACATGGTAACCGCAATTCACGTCCTAACATCACGCAAGCGAGAGAGTATCCTGTGCTGTCATGTACCGAAGATCGATACGCCAATAGGAACAAATGTAAATATTGGTTCTAGTCTCGTTGATGTTCAGAGACAACTTTGGCCAGGTACTTTCCTAACGTCCTGTTCATTCTTTCAACCATTCCATCCGATTGGGGATGAAGTGGCGTGGTTCTAGTCTTCCTGATTCCAAGATGCTTGCAGACGTTTTGAAACAACGCTGATTCGAAGTTCCGACCTTGATCGTAGTGTAATTCCAACGGAGCACCAAAGCGACAAAACAACTCCCTCGCTAGTACATCTGCAACCGTCTAGGCCTCTTGGTTTGGTATAGCATATGCCTTCGGCCATTTGGTAAAATAATCCATTGCAACCAAGATGTATTTATTTCCTTTTTCTGATTCAGGAAACGGACCAGCTATATCAATGGCTACCCTCTCAAAAGAATTCCCCACGTTATACTGTCTCATTGGGGCTTTCCGTTTTGTGAACGGGCCATTTGCAGAGGCACACAACTCACATTTCCGGCACGACTCCTTCATATCCTCTTTGCAGTTCACCCAATAGAATCTTTTTCTCACTCTTTCGAGAGTTCTTTTCACGCAAAAGTGTCCTCCGGAAATACCATCGTGCAAGTGCTGCAACACTTCCGGCACTCTGCTTCTCGGCACTATGACTTGGAGTCTCTCAGTGCCATCTTCACATTCCAGGCGTCGTTTCAAGATCCTATTTTCAATGACCAAGGAGTTCCACTGTGCCCAGTATGCCTTCAAGCTCCTACTTGAAATACTAATTTCTTCCCAAGCTGGTCGTTGTCCTCTACTTTTCCACTCAATAATACGTCCTAATTCGGCGTCATTCTCCTGGTTTTCTCGTATTCTTTCGGGTTGCCAAGCATCATCGGTTACCGTCATTCTATGGATGATACTTATTTTCTCTTCCATCTTGAAGCAATGATTGCAGTCTATCGGAAAAGGTCTCCTTGATAGTGCGTCTGCATTCCGATGGCTAGTTCCTACACGATGTTCTGTGTCAAAGTCATATTCCTGCAGCTGCTCTATCCTCCTTGCAACTTGCCCTTGAGGATTTCGAAACTGCAGTAACCATTTTAGTGCAGCATGATCTGTTCTCAGCAGGAATTTACGGCCGTATAAGTACTTATAAAAGTGCTCTACGAATTTGATGACCGCCAACAGCTTCCTTCTTGTCACACAATAGTTTCTTTCTGGCCGTGACAAGACCTTGCGAGATACCCAATAACTTTTTCTTGTCCGTCCTGCACTTGAGAAAGAACGGTTCCCATAGCTGTGTTACTGGAATCGGTATCCAACGCAAATTTCCCCTCCATCCGGGAATAACTCAAAATTGGTGCTGTAACTAGTAGCCGTTTCAGTTGTTCAAATGCACTGTGGCAGTCCTCATTCCAATCATATTCTTGTTCATTTTCGGTTAATTTCGTTAACGGTTTGGCAATGTTCGCAAACCCAAGTATAAAAGGTCGGTAATATGTGCACAATCCTAGAAAACTGCGTAGTTGGTGTATATTTGCTGGTGTAGGCCACTCTTGTACCGTTTTTATTTTGTCAGGGTCAGCTCTTATTTCGGTCTCCGAAACGACATGTCCTAAGTATTTCACATCTTTTCCAAATAGGTGACACTTCTTGGGGCTCAATGTAAGGTTTGTCCCGCGTAATCTTTGGTATATCTCCTCTAGGTTCTTAAGATGTTCTTCAAAATACGGGCCTAACACTATCACGTCGTCTAGGTACACCAGACAAGTCTTCCAAGACAGTCCACGCAGTATCGACTTCATCAATCGTTCAAAAGTAGCAGGGGCATTGCATAATCCAAATGGCATGACCTTAAACTGCCATAATCTAGTTCCAATCGCAAACGCAGTTTTTTCTTTATCGTTTGGCTCCAAGCCTACCTGACAGTATCCGCTTTTCAAGTCCAAGGTCGAAAACCATTTAGATTCGGATAGAGTATCCAAGGTGTCATCAATTCTGGGCAAAGGATAGCTGTTTTTCTTTGTCACATTGTTTAACCGCCGGTAGTCTACACAGAACCTTGTCGACACATCCTTTTTCTTGACAAGCACTACCGTGGATGCCCATGGACTATTCGAGGGTTCAATTACTCCCTGTTCTTCCATATCGGTGATAATTTGCTCGGCTTCGTAACGTTTTGCCAAAGAAAGCCGCCTGGGGTGTTGTCTTATCGGTGGCGCATCTCCAGTTATGATCTTATGTTGCACAACATTCGTCCTTTCTTTCACACTATCATCCAGTGCAAACACACCTTAATATCGTCCGACCAGTTCTTTTCTCTTGCCCAGTTGGTCGCCGTTTAATTCTTGACATATCCAGCAATTTTTGTGAGCAACCGTTGGCTGGTTTATTTTTTGTGTCGTCCACACAACGTTTAATACGGCATACTGGAATGCAACTTCCCACAATCATGTATTTCCTCAAGGTCACCGTATGCGGATTAATGTTCAGCACTCTTACTGGTATCATATTTCGAAACTTTACCAGCGTTTCTCCAATCAGTAATCCCTCCTGACCCATTCCCGATTCAGTTGCTTCCATCATGCATACTTGTCCTTCCCGGAGCGTACCCTCCGCGCGTCCCATTACTATCATTTCCGCCTTCTCGTGTATTTTCATATCACAAATCATTCGAACTTGCATCGTTTGGTTACTCGTACCTTGAAATGGAATCTCATCATCATCTATCCGAAGCACATTTTCCTCCATGTTTACATGAAACCGATATTCTCTCATGAGATTCATTCCCAAGATCACTTCTTCTATAATTTCACCTACCAACACCCGATGATTAATTAGTTTGTCCCCAATTGCCAACGTAACGGCAGTCTCTCCGTAAGTACAAATTTTCTCACCACTTGCCGTTTGAAGACACACCGATACAGGTAGCACTTTTCCACGACCAACCAAATCTGGTCTCACAATAGTTCTTGTCGCTCCTGTATCCACGAGTAATCGGCCAACACCACCATTAATTCTACCATCGATATAAATGCTGTCCAGACTTCTCATCGACGATGCAGCGCGAATAATAATTTCCGGGGCACTATGCTGTGCTGTCGACGTTCGCCCTTTTACATTGACCCGCTTTAGCTCGACCGGTTGTTTCTTTGGTTGAGTACAGCGTCTCTGCATATGACCAACTTGACCGCAGCTCCAGCATCGCAGACGCCATCTCCGCCGTCGTTGTCTTTCCAGCCTTTCCGCCTTTCGCTTTTCAAACACACATTTGATTATTTCATCTATGCTGTTCTGCGTTTGACCAGGTTCCTCTAAGGCAGACCGAACTTTGTGACTCATCCTGTGTGATGTCTGCTTAGCTGCTTCAAACTCAAGCGCATGGGCCAGTGCGTCATCTAACATTTTTGGCCGTGCCAACTTAGCGCTTGCTGTATTTCGCTGTCTTTCACGCCATCCACAAATGTTTGAACAGCCAGTTGTTCGAGGTGACTATCTGGTGTCGTTGGATATGCCAAACTAACTAATCTGGCAATGTCAGCTTCGAATTCTTGCAGGCTTTCATTTGTCTTTTGCGAGCGGTTCTTAACTTGTGCATGGTAAACCTGTTGAAAGTGAGCATTTCCATATCTCATCTCAAGCTTCGATGTTAAGAGGCCGTAATCATTCTGCTGGTGATCGGAAATCGTTTGTAAGATTTTAAGAGCTCCCCCCCCCGTAGGGCCACTATTAGAGATAGCCTTTTGTTTGTTGCACCAACCGTTGTCTATTGCAGCAGCTTCAAATTGTTTCAAATATGTGGGCCAAGGTGTTTTACCATCGACTGTGGGTGGTTTCACTTTAAATTTTGACGGTATTGACTCGTTTTCTACCATGCTTCTTATTTCTGGAATGTTCTGATTTACAACTTGGTTTGTTAATTCAAATGGCCGCGTTGTTAGTAAAATCTTTTGTTCTTGCAGCCTCATCACATATTCTTTCATTTTTATCAATTTACTGTCCAACTTTTGCTCAACTGTTTTTACCTGTTCAGTGACATCTTCTTTCAATGCCATAGAGCTTTCCGTTAATCTTTGTTTTAGCGTGGCTGTATTTTCCTTCAATTTTTCTTCTATTTTTGCAGCATTTTCACTAAGTGTCACTTCCATACCGTAGTTAAACTCTTTAAGGGTTGATTCCAGTTCAACTGACCTCACTGCGTTTTCATTTAGTGTCACTTCCAGTTTAGCCGACCTCTCCTCCATACCGAATTTAAAATCCTTGAGGAAATTCATTAAAGTTACTGCCTCTATTTTACTTTGACTTCTTGTAACTGGCATATACAAACTACTTAAATATCTTTAGACTTGTGTGTTCTCCTTTTAAATTAATTACTATATACCCCACACAGGCTGACACCAGTGTAGCAGCCTACTACTACCTCGTTTCACTAATTTAAAACAAGTAATAACAAGAGTCTTTATTACTCACTGTTCACAAGTCTAATTAACAGTATATGCCTTATTTACAGATGTTTTCAGTCCAATTAACAGTGAAGCACTATCAGACTAATGAATTTACAAGCACTAATATCTTCTTAAACTAACTTCTTTAGGATTGGTCCATTAACAACACTAACACAACTATTTATTTATTACACTTTGTCTATTTATGTATTCTACAAGCTGCATGTACATTAGACACGTGCACTTAACATTTATGTTTACGCTTGGACTTCCAAAAGCTCAACTAAATAACTTTACACGATATAATTTACGTTCGACATTCTAATATAGACTAACTCTGTACTTCATAATCGGTCTTATTTATACCGTGAATTAAAAGGATGACTCATCCTCCAGTAATTGCCAGAAGCTTCTCTGTCCATGGAGAATATACAGTGCTTGCGGCGTTTTGTGTGTTTGATGGGTTGCCTAATAGTAGCTCGCAACAATAACTTACTGTTTCACTAATGTTATTAATTCACATTTCAGCATTGTGCTATGGTAATATATAATTCTTGCAGCCGCTTTTGAATATCAGGTTTTTTCCAGGAACTCGTTAGTGCTTTATTGATTTGCGTAATATGGCAGCTAGCATTGTCCATTACGATAGTCGATGGCTTGCTTAGATTAATTAAAAGTTGATATTCAAACAAATGTTGCAATTATGAAGTGTCTTGATTTATTTTCTGTGGTTCCTTTTCAGATTGCTCAACCATATTGTCTGCGTTGGCTTGAAGATCGATATTTTCTCTATCTGCAGTATTAGAGGTCTTATCAATATTTTTGTTAAGAGACAAGTTCACTAGCAGTTACAGAATTTAAATTGCTTTCTTCGGTAAGAGGACGATCAGTAACTGAACTGGGAAGCATTCCTGTTTTTTGAAAAGAGTTTGTGATTGCGGCGGGCGCCGTAGATTTTTGATACACCAATGATAGCACCCACATCGTATATTGTTATAGGATGTCCTGGGCGACTCAACATCCATGAATCCACTCTTGCATTGTAAAATGTTTTGAAAGGCTTGAATAAAGCGACATCAAGAGGCTCTGTCTTATGAAACGAACGCGGTGGTAGTGTGGGAATTGTAACCCCGTTCGATTTTGCCAGTAACAATGATACTATAGACAAATGGAACTCGTGATCATCAAAAATTAAGAGCGATGGATTATCTGTTGATCTATCTCCTCCTC
The DNA here is from genome assembly GCA_036346225.1 of Platerodrilus igneus. Lineage (NCBI taxonomy): Eukaryota > Metazoa > Arthropoda > Insecta > Coleoptera > Lycidae > Platerodrilus > Platerodrilus igneus. The sequence goes on along the minus strand of JARFIW010001608.1, from coordinate 158,591 downwards.
CTCTGATACCGAAGTCCGTCAATTGATTGGCATCGCCAATTGATACCGACGCTTCATACTGAATGTTGCCATCTTCACTGTTCCGATTTCTAATCTTACCCGTACGAATACCCCTTCCTCTTAGAGCCCCGCTTGTCAGTCTGCGTACATTTCCCTTAAACAACACCTAGTGTGTGCCTCCATCTTATCCTGACCTGACTTTACTTTACCCTTCACCATCCAAACTGACACCTCCCATTTCGGTTGGATGCCATCCCAAGATAGTCCTATACCGACGGCGAGACGGTTGTAAGCTATATCAGTCGTTCGCTTTCCAAGCCTGAGCGCAACTACTCAGTTGCTGAGAAGTACCTGAAAGTGAAGTGTGCGATTGAGAGGTTCCGTCCTTACGTCGAAGATTCCCCATTTTTCGTCATTACCGATCATCATTTCTTTCTTTGGCTCAATAACTCCAAGTCCTTTCGGTCATATATCCCGCCGGTTAATTCGTCTCCAACAATATGAATTTTCCATTATTCACCGTAAAAGCAAAGATCATGTTGTTCCAGATGCCCTTTCTCGTTCTGTTCCTGTCTTTGAACAAATTTCTATTTCTGCCATTACCTCCATCGAAATCACCCTTTCTACTCCTAACCCGTGGTACCATTTCGTCGAGGCAGCTCCGTGGCGTAGTTGGTATGTGTGTGACTACTACGCCCAAGGTCCTGGGTTCGAACCCCGACACGGTCCGCTTGAAAAATGTTAGGCGAGCATTTTTCACAAAAATACACCCTCGTTCGGATGAGAAATAAAATAGAGGTCACGTGTATGAGTGTTGTCACGCACGTTAAAGATTCTTATCTTGCTTGGAACAGCAAAAGTTCGGCAAAATTCCAAATTTTCCAGGTAAAACAAACTTGCTACCTGGCCAATGTAGTACCTTCGAGTGGAGCATTGGAAAATCACATGCAAGGTACAATTCCGTGCGCCAAAAGGTTTCTAATTCCTCTAGATGTTATCCTTCCTGGTCCGTAGTTAACAATATCCCTTTCCGTCGCCACAAAACTTCTATCGCTGCTAATTCTCCGACGATTAGAAAATCGTCGTACCTTATAAGCAGCGTAAACATTTGATATCCTTCCATCAGCATCCTCCTACTTACGGTCATTGTGGCGTGACAAAAACTTCGGTCCGTCCCTCCAAAAATATACTGGGTACTACACGTGGTTCATTGTGTACTGTTCACTATTCATATACTAACATATACCACATTTCAATTGCATATTGCAATGTATTTTTGTTAAACGGGCTTGACTCAGTAATGGCTCGCACATTGAAGCCAAGTAAAATAGGGTACTACACGGAGGACCAAATGAGAGCTGCTCTTGAGCTTGTTGAAGACGGTGAAAGTTTAGGAAATGCTGCTAAACTTAATGGACTTGCTTTCGCAACATTTAAGAGATGGAGAAGCTGTTTCATTCACGCCTAACTACAATGTTGTTCAAATCTTTAATTCGGAGCAAAAAAAACATTTCAAAAAGCGTTCACATACTTTCTACGACCTTACTAATATAGATTTGGTTTTTTCCAATGTTCTACTCGAAGGTACTGCATTGGCCAGGAAAAGAGTTTCATTTACCTAAAAATTTTGAATTATGCCGAACCCCTGCTGTTTCAAGCAAGGTAGGGATCTTTAATGTGCATGACAACACACACACACACACACACACACGCGCGCGGAACCTACATTTTACCTCTCATCCGAAAGAGGGCGTATTTTTGTAAAACACGCTTGCATACTCATTGAGCCACGGAGCCGCCACTAATATAGATTGCCGAAAATTGGCATATAAGATCGCCGTTATAAATAAACTAAGAATGCCTAAATCTTGGAAACCTGGCAAAATTGCTGGTGTTGAGTGGCTTAGATCTTCTTGCAAGTGGCACCATGAGTTGACTCTTTAAGCTCCAGAGAGTTGCAGCTTAGCCCGAGCATCAGGTTATAATCGTTCAAACGTAGATAAATACTTCAACAACCTACAAGTCCTTCTAAAACGATCCCAATTTTCCAATGGAACACATATTTATAATTTGGACGAAACAGCCACAACTACTGTTCAAAAAGCGCCTAAATTATATGTGATAATAGTACTTTATGAGTAGGGAGGTAGGGCCGGTCCTAATTCAAAACGTGTTCAGACGTATTTTCCATATGTAAAATACACGTGCACCGTTTTGAACTAGGATCGGCCCTATATAATCTCAATGTAAAATAGTTGTGAAAACATGAATTCTTATATACTTTCAATGTAAAATACTTGTGGGCACGTTTTGAATTAGGATCGGCTTTATATTACTTTCAATGAAACATACATACCTCAAAACACACGTATGTTGAAAAATGTAAGTGCAGAGAAAATGTGTGTAGCTGTTTTGAATTTGGTTTTCTAGCGAGAAGTTACACGTGCACCGTTTTGAATTAGGATCGGCGTTATATACTTTTAATGTAAAATGTGAAAACATGAATTCTTATATACTTTCAAATGTAAAATACTTGTGGGCACGTTTTGAATTAGGATCGGCTTTATATTACTTTCAATGGAACATACATACTTCAAAACACACGTATGCTGAAAAATGTAAGTGCAGAGAAAATGTGTTTAGATGTTTTGAATTTGGTTTTCTAGCGAGAAGTTATAAAGTATGACAAATGCAAAATATCGCGTTCAAGTCAATTGTGTTTAATTAAAGTGGATTCTGATTTATGTTTAGAGGCTGCAAATACACATGGGCCGGTTTCAATTCAAAATGTGTTCACTCTTGTGATAGGTTGAAAAGTGGGTTGGCAAAGCACGCAGATGGTGGTAATCTGCTATATAAAGAGATTGCTCCTAATATTAATTTAATAAGTCGAAGTTTACTGCATATATTTACATACAAACATGTATATAATTGATATTCAGGGATTTAAATACAAGAAAAACGAGTTTGTGTGCAAAGAAATTGCGGTTTTGGACTTGTTGAAAGGTGATGTTTGGCATCAAATTTTTAAACTGCCAATGCAGTCTAGTTGTTTGAGCCAAGATCATATAAAACACAACGACTGGGTGACAAAGAATATTCATGGTCTTTCTTGGGATGAATCTTCAATGGCTGGAATGGTGTTATCATATATAGCGCTTTATTTGAAGCAAATTATCCGACCCGGTGAAGAAGTATTTGTGAAGGGTCTAGAAAAGAAGAAATTGATTGAAACCTATATAATGAAAAACGTTGTAACTGATATGCTTGCACTAGGTTGTCCTAAGCTATCGGAGTTAAAAATCAACAACCGTTTAAAATATAACATCCATTGTTGTAGACACAGCAATAATAATCTGCAATGTGCAAAACAAAATACCTTGTTATTAAAAGAATGGCTTGATAATAATAAAAAACAATAGAAAGATTGTGTCTGTATTATTTATTTTAATATAATTTTACAATGTTAGCCGAAGCAAATTATCCGACCCGGTGAAGAAGTATGTGTGAAGGGTCCAGAAAAGAAGAAATGGATGGAAACCTATCTATTGCAAAAAATGTTATAGGCACGGCAATAATAGTCTGCAATGTGCAAAACAAAATACTTTGTTATTAAAAGAATGGTTTGATAATAATAAAAACAATAGAAAAGATTGTGTCTGTATTATTATTGTAGTCAGTAAGAAATCTTTAATGCTGATGTCTGCAGAAAAAACAATTAAACTCAGACAGCACGAATGGAACTTTCAACCCTGAAAGCAATTATAATTGATCAACGCAATAGCTCTTTACTGATTTTACAACATTTAACAAATTGTACATATATCTCGAAAGATTTGCCAAAGACAGACAAACAGATAGACAGACTGACTGCACCAACTTTCTCATTCTCGCTTTTAAAGAATAACAAGTCGTAGTTATTAAATCGCAAACTCAGTTTATCTGCAAGAAATATATAAACGTGGAAATTTATGAAATGCTCCAACTTCAAAAAAACTAAAAATAAATCTATTGAAATATATGCAAACGTTGCAATTGGTGGATCTGCTCACGGAGTAAACAATTTTTTTCTAGCACTTCATTTGGATTGACTATAAACTACTCAATAATTTTAACCTAACCACTATCATTATTCTTTCCTGACAAGGGTAATTTTAACAAAAGTTTTCATTTTTGATTTGTTCTATAGAACACAACTACAGCTTGACAATAAAGATTATCACACACACACACATATCTTGAGTATATATAAAGATATTAAACAACAAGAACAGCAGAAAATTCAACCCATGTCAGACAGCTTTTTTTCTTGTCAACGATAGTCTAGTCTAATGCTTCTTCAGCATTTGCATTTCCATAGTTACGTACTGAAGGCAACTCTGCAATTTTAGATTACATGCATTTCTAATTTCAATTACAAAAAATATGAAAGCATCTATTTGAAATGCATTTCTAACTTTAATCGCAAAAAATGAGAGCATCTATTCGAAATATGCACTCAAATTAAAAGTCAAAATTGTTTTACACCGTTCTGTAAACTGAGATTACGTAGTTATTAATTCGGGAGTAATGTGAAATGAAACACACAATGTATTTTTCTTTATTGTAATCTATAAAATACATACTATATATATATATATATATATATATATATATATAATGTTATGTACTCTGGAATAAACATACTATAATTCACTTAAGTTCCCAAATATAAAAACAGTTCTAACTCACTCCAACTCTGAACGGTTAAAAATATTGCATTATCAATTCTATGAGGGCTGTCTTCTTCATCTTTGACGCGCGGTCGTTTCTGGTTGTTCTTCTTCTTCGTGTTAACTAAAAAAAGATTCAAGTGAATATTATATCAAGTAAATGCATTAAGAATATTAAATCATATATATATATATATATATATATATATATATATATATATAGCTAACGAAATACATACTCTGTATTGGTGTCATCAGGTCGTACGTTGCAATTGGTGGATCTGCTTACGGCGTCAACGATTTTTTCTCCAGTACTTAATTTGGATTGACTATAAACTACTCAATAATTTTAACCCAATCACTATCATTATTCTTTCCTGACAAGGACAATTTTAAAAAAAAAAAAGGTTTTTATTTTTGATTTGTTCTATAGAACACACAACTACAACTTGACAATAAAGATTGAACGATTATCACACGCACACACACACACACACACACACACACACACACATCTTGAGTATATAAGGATATTAAACAACAAGAACAGCAGAAAATTCAACTCATGTAAGCAAGAATTTAATGCTAAGGTATTGTCTAGATAGCATTTGTAGAAATATGAAATCTATAGAAAATTTAATAAAGCCAGTCATGTATAAATTTTTTTAATGCTGACATCCACAGGAAAAATAAAAAGCGAGAAATTTAATGCTAACATCAGCAGAATAATAAATAAATCCACTTAGTCAGCATTAATGGAAGACCGGTCTGGCTTCGAAACTGTGCACGCGTATATACCATATTTTTAAAAATTAAAGTTGTCAATTGCAAACCAAAAAAAATTAAATTTTACCTATAAATCATTTGAAATATTTACTTTTTTCAGTACAACTGAAAGAACTTGACTTTTATACATTTTTTTAATCGATATTATAGACTTTTTTTCTATATTGTTGGTAAAATCTACGTGAAGTATTTATATTAAATAATAAACTGACCTGTTAGAAAAAATTAAAAATTTGCGTCGTTTTCTGAAAAAAAATTGCATACTTTTTTCAGTACAACTGAAAGAACTTGACTTTTATACATTTTTTAATCGATATCAGACTGTTCTGAAACAGTATTGTTTAATTATATCAGACAAACATGATGTGTTTACTATTAAACAAAACAAAATTGTTCTTAATCCAAGTGATGATAAAAGAATTCTTAGTACCTCAACCACTGAGACTAACTATTGCCTATTTTTGTAGTATTGATTACAAAAAATTACATACGACAGCGAGTACTGTGTTAAAAATTGTTTTCGTTGCAGAAAGTAACATCAATACTCGTCAATATTACTGCATTAGTCGATTAAGGCATGAGTTAATTTTTTACTACGTTTCTTTTTATTCGCTTAGGGCAATGCAGAGAAAAAGTTTGAATTGGTAACATTTTTTTATAATAAAATAAACCTTGATACAAAATCACATTCAGTTTTACTGAAAAGTAAATCGGAGGAGATTGCTAACTATACGAGTGTTATAATATTATTATATATCTGTGTGAATAAACTCACAAAGCGCCAAATGAGCGGTTTGTCTAACTGATTTTTTCACTTAAAGCGATTGACATTCATTTCAAACAAGTATTTATTAAGGTCATATAAAAGACCAAAAGTTTTATCATATAAATAACTTTGTGTAATTTAAATTTCATTACGTAGCATTCGTTGAATTTTAAAAAATTATTTTATACTCCATCATAAGTTAGTTTTTACTACGTGCTATAATTAATCCTTTAACTGATGAAGAAATGAATTGCTTTAACAAAGTTTTATGGAAAATGTCATGCGTTGCACATTGCATATTTTATAGTGCGTGTAAATTAATAAACAACATTGACGGTTTAATCTGAGACATTTTTTCAAAACTTGCTTTAATTTTTAATAAAATTTTTTATATGTAACCATAAAAAATAACGCTGTAATGATAGTGTATTTTCTGTACACACAGCATAAATCAAAGGACGTATAAAAAAACATTTGATTACTATACTGCAAGCAAGCAAATTTTTTCAGTAAACGCAGCTGAATGAAAAAATGATGTTGTATGCTAATTCATTTACAGTTGTTTTGCTTTTGTCAGATGATATTTTTGTATAAATAGTAAATAAAGCCGTACATATATTTAAGTAGTGTATTGATTTGTATAGAATCATGAATTCTGAAACAATGGCCGAAATTAGTAGCGCTATTTTGAAATTAACTGTGAAATGCGTGAATCTAATCAGATCAGTCGATGCAATAACGAAACACATTTTAGTTATCAAAGCAAATATTAGTATATTGAAGCTTGCTATTAGAAATAAGGTATATAAAGACAATCGTCAGGAAAATCCTAGTAGGCTGGAATCTAATTTGGCATATCTTAAAAGTTACCTTGTACGATTGAGGCACTTAAAACGCTCTTTGAAATATCAAGGTAAAGGTATTGATGCAACGCTTTCTAGAGGTCATATTCGAAAAAATCTGATTTGGCATGATGTACAATCATGTTTTGGAAGTCGAATAATTACGGGACTTATTACCAATTTAAATTATAGAGATCCTCTAGTGTTCTTAGACAAGGCGTTCGCTAGTTTTAAACGCAAGATTGTTGCTTGCTTAAAAAAGTCAATGTTGAACGTTAATGTAATATTGACCGCTAACTTTGTTAAGCCTACAACTGGCGAAATAGATTTGAAGACGTTTCCTACTGCAAATCGTCACATCGATATAAATACCAATCTCAAGCGGTGGTATAAGGAGAACGTGTTAGACAAGATTTCGAAGCGATTAGAGGAATTTAGAGAAAAGGATTCAGGTTGGGCAATCCAAGAAGTTTTACGCTTGAAGGTAAATATAAACAATCATGATCCACTTAAAGGAGGGTGTTCAACGTTTGTTCCGGTTCCCAACTTATATACAATACCACAATGTTTCTTGATTTTTATATTAAAAGTTCCTTTCAAAGCAAGTGGAGCCCACGACATTCAAACATGGAAGTATTTATTAATTGTATTTAATAAATCCTGATTAGAAAAAAGTATTGTTAGTTGCTCAATCAAAAGTGAAAGAGGATATAGTAAATGAACTTCATAAACCAGCAAGAATAAATTTCAAGAGACGCAAAGTGATAGTAAAAGGTTTAAATGACGTTCAGACCGATTTGATTGAAATGCTACCATATTCGCAAACAAACAAAGGATTTAAATACATTTTTAGTAGTTATTGATTGTTTTTTCCAAATACGTATGGACTGTACCACTTAAAAGTAAAACGGGTATTGATGTTACTGCTGCAATGAATACAATTTTAAATAAATTTAAAAATCCACCAAGAAATTTGCAGTCTGATTTTGGTAAAGAATATTATTACAAACAGTTTCAATCCTTAATGCAGACATATGGCATAAACCATTATAGTGTTTTTCTACAAAGAAAGCATGCATTGTGGAACGTGTAATTAGAACTTTAAAGGGAAAAATGTGGCGCTTGTTTAACCTGAACGGTTCTTACAATTGGATAAAAAATTTAAGCGATATTGTGAAACAATACAACAATACAGTTCACAATACTATCGGAGTCAAGCCTGTAAAAGTTGATAAATCAAATGAAAAAACTATTCTTAAATCATCATTTACCCACATCAAACTTGCAGCCAAAATACCAAAATATTCAATTAAAGAGAGTGTGAGGATTAGTAAACACAGGGAAGCATTTACAAAAGGTTGCACGCCAAACTGGTCAAATGAAATTTTTAAGATTAAAAAGGTAAACGTAACCAATCCGACAACATATATATTAGAAGATCAAGACGAAAAAGAAGTCAAAGGTGCATTTTATGAAATGGAGTTGCAAAAGGTAAACATCCAGGAATTTACCTGGTAGAAAAAATCCTAAGAAAGAGGGCAAATAAAGTTTTTGTAAAATGGTTAGGCTTCTCTAAAGTACACAATAGCTGGATCGATAAATAATAATGTTTGCTAGAAGTTGTTATAATAATAGTTAATAAGGCTAACATTATAAAATTATATTAAAATAAATAATACAGACAAAATCTTTCTATTGTTTTTTTATTATTATCAAGCAATTCTTTTAATAAAAAAAAAAGGTATTTTGTTTTGCGCATTGCAGATTATTATTGCTGTGTCTACAACAATGGATGTTATATTTTAAACGATTGTTGATTTTTAATTCCGATAGCTTAGGACAACCTTATGCAAGCATATCAGTTACAATGTTTTGCATTATATAGGTTTCAATCAATTTCTTCTTTTCTAAACCCTTCACAAATACTTCTTCACCGGGTCGGATAATTTGCTTCAAATAAAGCGCTATATATGATAACACTATTCCAGCCGTTGTTTCTACAATCGTTAGGACTGCATTTATTTAATTAAAATGTAAAATGAATAGTGAAATACTGAACGTGCGTGAAAAAGTTTACTTCGACAATGCAATTGTTAATATTGAAAAACATACTCATCAACCTTATGCTAACACATCTTTAAACAATAACAAACTGGATTTTTTTTTAACAGAACGGTTACTACTACTATTTTTCTCTACAATACATTTATGCTAATATAGTTCAACTCGAGTAGATTGAAAGGTATCCTATTTTTAGATAAATCCAAAACGAAAAACTGCGTACTTGTGCAGGTATAAACATAACACTGAAGTTTTATAACTAAAAAATATTATATGTTAATCAAGATAAAATAAATTGCATTCTTTGTTTGAGCCAGTGGTTGAAGCTTTACAATTCATTTCTGAGTGTATAGTTATACCCCCAAGGTTTTAGTATCAATGGTTGAGGTACTAAGAACTCTTTTATCAACACTTTGATTAAGAACAATTTTGCTTTTGTTTAATAGTAAAGACATCATGTTTGACTGATCTAATTAAACATTGCTGTTTCTGTACAGTCTGTTTATAAAACAAAGCATTTTTATAATCATCAAAAGAAATTTGCTTAATACTTGCTAAGAAAGATCCCTTTGACTTTTTTTATTATCCTATCTTGAACTCTGTAAGTATACATTTTAGATCTAAACCCTACAAACTCTAGCATGGTGTCATCTAAAAAATTCTAATTCTCCATGTGGAAGATATTCAGACATTGCAGCCCCATATAAATTATTAACATCAAAATACATTAAATATTTAGAATTAATATTCTGTCTTATAATGCAATTGGAATTGTATCATGATACTGAATCAAAATGTGAATAGCTATAAAGTTCGAAACGGGAACAAACGTTGAACACACTCTTTAAGCAGATCATGATTGTTTATATTTACCTTCGAGTGTAACACTTCACTGTTAAATTTAAAATACCACTACTAACTTCAGCCACTAGCTAAATTAATTTATACATAAATATGTTCTGATGTAAGCAAAATGGCTATAAAATTAGACATTTGCAATTTTCAGGAAAATAAAGCAAATTCGAAATCTTGCCTTAACAAAGCACGTTCATCAGCAGAAAAATTAATACTGACTTTTAATTTCCAATAACAACAATTTCACATCATTTTTCATTTAGCTGCGTTAAGGAAAACATTTGCTGCTCGAGTCAAAGCAAATTCGCATGCAAGCATTTTTTCCATATTTACATACTGAAGGCAACTCTGAAAACATTCTGCAGATTTTAATTTCCAATAACAACAATCTCACATCATTTTTCATTTAGCTGCGTTAGCGAAAAAAAAATTTGCTTGCTCGCGCCAAAGCAATTCGCATGCAAGCATTTTTCCATATTACATACTGAAGGCAACTCTGAAAACATTCTGCAGTTTTATCATAATATAATTACGTCGTGCAACTTTCTTAATTTATTAGAAGAGATGGATTTAATCTCAGTAAATTTTAATAATGATATAATTTCCCCAAAATGTTGCTTCAATTAAAAAATTCCTAAAGATTTTAGTATCCCAGAAAAAATCTGCATCAAACTCATGCGTTTTGTTTGTTTAACTAAAATTTAGGGAAAAATAACTTTAATTTATACAAAAATATCAATGTGAAATATTTCCTTTTCAGTAAAACTGAATGTGATTTTGTATTAAGGTTTAGTTTATTATAAAAAATGTTGCCAAGCGTTTTTCTTGTTTCATGTTGTACTGTAAATAGAATATGCAATGTGCAACGCATGGCATTTTCCATAAAACTTTGTTGAAGCAATTTTATTTCTTCATCAGTTAAAAGAGTATAAAATAATTTTTTAAAATTCAGCGAATGCTACGTAATGAAATTTAAATTACACAAAGTTATTTATATGATAAAACTTTTGGTCTTTTATATGACCTTAATAAATACTTGTTTGAAATGAATGTCAATCGCTTTAAGTGAAAAAATAAGTTAGACAAACCGCTCATTTGGCGCTTTATGAGTTTATTCCTACAGATATATAATAATATTATAACACCCGTATAGTTAGCAATCTCCTCCGATTTACTTTTCAGTAAAACTGAATGTGATTTTGTATCAAGGTTTATTTTATTATAAAAAAATGTTACCAATTCAAACTTTTTCTCTGCATTGCCCTAAGCGAATAAAAAAAAACCTAGTAAAAAATTAACTCATGCCTTAATCGACTAATACAGTAATATTGACGAGTATTGATGTAACTTTCTGCAACGAAAACAATTTTTAACACAGTACTCGCTGTCGTATGTAATTTTTTGTAATCAATACTACAAAAATAGGCAATAGTTAGTCTCAGTGGTTGAGGTACTAAGAATTCTTTTATCATCACTTGGATTAAGAACAATTTTGTTTTGTTTAATAGTAAACATATCATGTTTGTCTGATATAATTAAACATTGCTGTTTCTGTACAGTCTGATATCGATTAAAAAATGTATAAAAGTCAAGTTCTTTCAGTTGTACTGAAAAAAGTATGCAATTTTTTTTCAGAAAACGACGCAAATTTTTAATTTTTTCTAACAGGTCAGTTTATTATTTAATATAAATACTTCACGTAGATTTTACCAACAATATAAAAAAAAAGTCTATGATATCGATTAAAAAAATGTATAAAAGTCAAGTTCTTTCAGTTGTACTAAAAAAAAGTAAATATTTCAAATGATTTCTAGGTAAAATTTAATTTTTTTTGTTTTGCAATTGACAACTTTAATTTTTAAAAATATGGTATATACGCGTGCACAGTTTCGAAGCCAGACCGGTCTTCCTTTAATGCTGACTAAGTGGATTTATTTATTATTCTGCTGATGTTAGCATTAAATTTCTCGCTTTTTATTTTTCCTGTGGATGTCAGCATTAAAAAAATTTATACATGACTGGCTTTATTAAATTTTCTATAGATTTCATATTTCTACAATTACTATCTAGACAATACCTTAGCATTAAATTCTTGCTTACATGAGTTGAATTTTCTGCTGTTCTTGTTGTTTAATATCTTTATATACTCAAGATATGTGTGTGTGTGTGTGTGCGTGTGTGTGTGTGTGTGTGTGTGTGCGTGTGTGATAATCGTTCAATCTTTATTGTCAAGTTGTAGTTGTGTGTTCTATAGAACAAATCAAAATTGAAAACCTTTTTTTTTTAAAAATTGTCCTTGTCAGGAAAGAATAATGATAGTGATTGGGTTAAAATTATTGAGTAGTTTATAGTCAATCCAAATTAAGTACTGGAGAAAAAATCGTTGACGCCGTAAGCAGATCCACCAATTGCAACGTACGACCTGATGACACCAATACAGAGTATATATTCTTTAGCTTAATATATATAGATTTAATTTTCTTAATGCATTTACTTGATATAATATTCATTTGAATATTTTTTTAGTTAACACGAAGAAGAAGAACAACCAGAAACGACCGCGCGTCAAAGATGAAGAAGACAGCCCTCATAGAATTGATAATGCAATATTTTTAACCGTTCAGAGTTGGAGTGAGTTAGAACTGTTTTTTATATTTGGGAACTTAAGTGAATTATAATATGTTTATTCCAGAGTACATAACATTATATATATATATATATATATATATAATATATATATATATATATATATATATATATATATGTATGTATTTTATAGATTACAATAAAGAAAAATACATTGTGTGTTTCATTTCACATTACTCCCGACTTAATAACTACGTAATCTCAGTTTACAGAACGGTGTAAAACAATTTTTGACTTTTAATCTGAGTGCATATTTCGAATAGATGCTCTCATTTTTTTGCGATTAAAGTTAGAAATGCATTTCAAATAGATGCTTTCATATTTTTTGCAGTTGAAATTAGAAATGCATGTAATCTAAAATTGCAGAGTTGCCTTCAGTACGTAACTATGGAAATGCAAATGCTGAAGAAGCATTAGACTAGACTATCGTTGACAAGAAAAAAAGCTGTTTGACATGGGTTGAATTTTCTGCTGTTCTTGTTGTTTAATATCTTTATATATACTCAAGATATGTGTGTGTGTGTGTGATAATCTTTATTGTCAAGTTGTAGTTGTGTTCTATAGAACAAATAAAAAAAATGAAAAACTTTTGTTAAAATTACTTGTCAGAAAAGAATAATGATAGTGGTTAGGTTAAATTTATTGAGTAGTCTATAGTCAATCCAAATGAAGTGCTAGAAAAAAATTGTTTACTCCGTGAGCAGATCCACCAATTGCAACGTTAGCATATATTTCAATAGATTTATTTCTAGTTTTCTTGAAGTTGGAGCATTTCATAAATTTCCACGTTTATATATTTCTTGCAGATAAACTGAGTTCGCGATTTAATAACTACGACTTGTTATTCTTTAAAAGCGAGAATGAGAAAATTTGTGCAGTCAGTCTGTCTATCTGTTTGTCTGTCTTTGGCAAATCTTTCGAGATATCTGTACAATTTGTTAAATGTTGTAAAACCAGTAAAGAGCTATTGCGTTGATCAATTATAATTGCTTTCAGGGTTGAGAGTTCCATTCGTGCTGTCTGAGTTTAATTGTTTTTTCTGCAGACATCAGCATTAAAGATTTCTTACTGACTACAATAATAATACAGACACAATCTTTTCTATTGTTTTTTATTATTATCAAACCATTCTTTTAATAACAAAGTATTTTGTTTTGCACATTGCAGGCTATTATTGCCGTGCCTATAACATTTTTTGCAATAGATAGGTTTCCATCCATTTCTTCTTTTCTAGACCCTTCACACATACTTCTTCACCGGGTCGGATAATTTGCTTCGGCTAACATTGTAAAATTATATTAAAATAAATAATACAGACACAATCTTTCTATTGTTTTTTATTATTATCAAGCCATTCTTTTAATAACAAGGTATTTTGTTTTGCACATTGCAGATTATTATTGCTGTGTCTACAACAATGGATGTTATATTTTAAACGGTTGTTAATTTTTAACTCCGATAGCTTAGGACAACCTAATGCAAGCATATCAGTTACAACGTTTTTCATTAGATAGGTTTCAATCAATTTCTTCTTTTCTAGACCCTTCACAAATACTTCTTCACCGGGTCGGATAATTTGCTTCAAATAAAGCGCTATATATGATAACACCATTCCAGCCGTTGAAGATTCATCTCAAGAAAGACCATGAATATTCCTTGTCACCAAGTCGTTGTGTTTTATATGATCTTGGCTCAAACAACTAGACTGCATTGGCAGTTTAAAAATTTGATGCCAAACAACACCTTCCAACAAGTCCAAAACCGCAATTTCTTTGCACACAAACTCGTTTTTCTTGTATTTAAATCCCTGAATATCAATTATATACATGTTTGTATGTAAATATATGCAGTAAACTTCGACTAATTAAATTAATATTAAGAGCAATCTCTTTATATAGCAGATTACCACCATCTGCGTACTTTGCCAACCCACTTTTCAATCTATCACAAGAGTGAACACATTTTGAATTGAAACCGGCCCATGTGTATTTGCAGCCTCTAAACATCAATCAGAATCCACTTAAATTAAACACAATTGACTTGAATGCGATATTTTGCATCTGTCATACTTTATAACTTCTCGCTAGAAAACCAAATTCAAAACATCTACACACATTTTCTCTGCACTTACATTTTTCAACATACGTGTGTTTTGAAGTATGTATGTTCCATTGAAAGTAATATAAAGCCGATTCTAATTCAAAACGTGCCCACAAGTATTTTACATTTGAAAGTATATAAGAATTCATGTTTTCACATTTTACATTAAAAGTATATAACGCCGATCCTAATTCAAAACGGTGCACGTGTAACTTCTCGCTAGAAAACCGAATTCAAAACAGCTACACACATTTTTTTTGCACTTACATTTTTCAATATACGTGTGTTTTGAAATATGTTTCATTGAAAGTAATATAAAGCCGATCCTAATTCAAAACGTGCCCACAAGTATTTTACATTGAAAGTATATAAGAATTCATGTTTTCACAACTATTTTACATTGAAATGTTTTCACAACTATTTTACATTGAAATTATATAGGGCCGATCCTAATCCAAAACGGTGCACGTGTATTTTACATATGGAAAATACGTCTGAACACGTTTTGAATTAGGACCGGCCCTACCTCCCTACTTTTATGCTAATTCATTAATCGTATTTAATTAAGAGATGCAGGTGTTTACGTTTATTTCAGAGAACCCATAACGCGCAGCATCTTAACCTTTGATACTAAAAGCAAATTGGCATAGAACAGAATCCAAATATTTAACCTTGTAACTAGATACTTAATAAGATTTTATAAGACGTTAGAATAGGCAATCATTTCTATTTCAAAGATAGTCGAACTTGTTAATAGAAATTCGTGAATACAATAAGAAATACGCGATTTAATCAGAAAATGTAATATGCAGGAACTGTACGTAACTAAGCCACCCACCCTTACTCTCATCCCCACTACCCCAGCAAAATTAAAATATCCGGATAGGCAGCAGAAGCAACGGAGCAGATAGAACACTAACAAAATAAGCCAAAAGAAAATTCATTGCAAAAACCTAAGAAAAACCAAAACAAAAAGGAAACTCATTTATTTTCGGCTCGAAGCATTAATATAAACTAATAGTATGAACAGAAAGAAAATTCGCTTTAAAAAACTACAAGAAAACTCAAAAAAAATTTGATATCAGGCTTTAAGAATCAGTACGCCGGACTTAGCCAAGAAGTGTAAAGGGATATAGGAAAAAGGATAGGTATAGGGTAGCAATCACCGAGGACAAAGATGGAATAGCTTAACACTGACGGAGGCTGGATATCTCTAATAAGAAAATAGTACAGTTTTCCACCCTAAAAAGCAATTGGTTTTTCGCGAAAAAACAAAGGAAAAGGAACGATGAAGAAAACCAGCAGTACGCGACAACACAAGACAGTAATCGTCAAGCCTCAGACTGTGCAAAGGAGCGACGAGAATGCTGGACATAAAAATTGCGGTATTTCAAGTTGTGGTAATAAAGAATCGTATTAAACAAACAACCGAAGAAAATTATAACTAACTACGCCGAAAAGTCGACTAAGTCGTGGTTTTCGAGGAAAAGAAAAAAGGTCTAGAAAGCACATACCACAGGAAATGGATCGAAAATTTTATTAAGTCAGTATGGAAACGAACAGTACAAAAGGGAAAAGAAAGTGGACCAAAAGAAACTGAGAGGCAAAACTGAAATTAAAGACTCTAAGAAACAGCACCAGATCCGAAAGAAGAGGACAAAACTAAACAATAGCAAGAACAACCAAAAATATATGAGTATGGAGTGTGTGTGTGTGTGTGGGTGTGTGTGTGTTGTGTGTGTGTGTGTGTGTTTTGAATCGCATAAGTTGCCTCTTAGGACAGGCAGGTCGTCCCGTGGAACTAGTTTAATCCGGACCCATATGGGATGGGGAGAGTCAGTGTGCAGGCGGAACAATAAAAAAAGAACAAGATCAACAAAGTAAAGAAATAAGAAGAAAAATACAAAATCCAGAAGTCAGGTTCCAAAGGAAAGTTAAAATCTATTTACGAATCTGGTGGTGCAGGGACTAGGAATAGGGTTTAGGACGATAGTGCCGTCAGCAAGAAAACGAAGCTAGGTTGAGAGTATTAGAATGGTCATGATGGGCAGGTTTGAGATCTTGGATGCGCCAGATGCTCTTGGCGCCGAAAGAATCGGTAAGTTCATAGGTCCAAGGAAAAACAACTTTACTGATGTGGAAAAGACCAAGGAATTTAGAAGCGAGCTTAACATTGAAATAACGTGAAACGTTAAGCAGAGCGAAATTACGGCGCCAAACGGAATCGTCTAATTAAAAGGACAAATGGCGACGGCGAAGGTTATAACGGTTACGGGCGTGACGGTAGGCAGCGGAAAGTTTCTTGAGAACACGGAAGCGAATATTTTTGAAGTGTTCAGGATCATGGGAAAGATTTTCGGGATCAGGGATATACATGTCGTTTATCTCGAACTGTTGCACGGAATAGTTGCCGGAAAGGTATGTTCACAACCAAACAGAGCAAAGAAAGGAGCACAACCAAGGATCTCATGTTTGGATGTTCGGATGGCACAGTATGCTTGTGGAAGAGTGACATCCTAGTGACGATAGCTGTCACGGATATAGACAGCAAGCATGGTCTTGAGAAAGCGGTTAACACGTTTAACAGGATGGACTAAGGGGTGATAGCGGGCGGTTAAAGGGACTTTGGAATGATAACGGGCACACAGGAAAGTGAACTGACGTTTGCGGAATTGTACACCGTTATCTGTGATAAGGTATTGGCGAAACATCTAAAAGCGGGAAGACTTGGTCTTCAAGGATTATGGATACGGATACTGTGCTACGTGCATAGCCGTAGCCTAACGAAAAGCCTAAAAAAAAAGAAAGACTGTCCAGGCTCAGCCAGTGAGTGGGCGGGGTTTTAGAAATACCTAAACAAAAGAACGGAGGACCTGAAATAAAAATAAACCAAACACACTCGCACTCATTCAATAAATTAAGCACCGACATCCAGAAAACGGTATAAATAACATCAAAGCAAAATACAAAATGTATATACAGGAGTATATTAGTACTCCGAACACAGTACAAACAAAGGTTTACAAGGCGAGCTGTCGTTGCTAGGGCCCTACCCCCTACATTAATTATCCAATCAAAGCAGAAAGAAAGTTTCCCCGCTAAAAACAACAGCTCTAAAGCATTATCGTAAGCATAAAAAAATCTAATACATAAAATATCATAACACGGTAGTTTACATTTATTATTACTAAAATTAAGTATTTCACAAAAAGTTACACTCAATAGTTGGTCTAAATAATAATTTAATCCGCACACAAAGCGGAGAAAGCGAAATAGTTTATCAAATTCCAAAAATGTGTATTCAAATTTTGTTGTGGTAAAACTGGGGTTTACCACAATTTTAACTCGCAAATAATTTTAGTCACATAGTTGTTGAAACGAGACAAAAATAGGTAGTAAAGGAAATATGTATACGACCTTAGGGTTTCACTTATCTTCTAACGAACAGGGGCGGCAGTCCCACAGGGCCCATACATCACGTACATAGTGTTAGCACTTAGTAGTACACCCACAACAGTACATAGCAGCAACAGGACCAAAGAAAAACCGGCACTTCTGGCCGCCGGGAAATCTCACATTCGAGAATAACCAAACCATATCAAATAAACTTGCGATAACAACCAGAAATAATTTTTAAGACAGCATTATTGTACACAACAGAACGCCTTTCATACACCAGTTCGTTCTATATCTCGTGTATATCTCCCCAGGTTGTTCGAAGCGTTGCTATTCAACCTTGCGTTGTATAACGCAGAGCTTCGTCTATCGACGGAGTCTTTAAACACCCAAACGCAAATAGAATATTTTATTGCACTTTTATTGCCAATTAGCGAAACATTTGAACAGGATTTTAATTAATCGGAATTTATCTATATGAACAACTAAATTTGGAACGAAATCATTTTTCGTAGTATTTTTAAATAGGTGGAAATTTTTAGGACGCGATTTTGATTAAAACGGACTTTATATATTAGAAACGGATATAGTTTGACTGATTTTTATTAGAATTCAACGTAACAACTGCATTAGCGCTACGCATAGAAAAGAACAGAGAAAACCTATAAAAGTAATCGGTCACTACAAAGGTATAGGAATGACCACAAGTGGAACGAGGACGAGGACCTATTATGTAACATGAGATGACCTGCCAGGGATAGAATGATTTGACTCTAGGGGTAAAGGGATCAGGAGGAGGTAACTGAACAATGTCAAATGTAGCAAACGACGTCGGCGCTGAGACAGGGCCAGTATATTTTTGGAGGAACGGACCGAAGTTTTGGTCACGCTACAATGACCGTAAGTAGAAGGATAGTGATGGAAGGGTATCAAATGTTTACGCTGCTCATAAGGTACGACGATTTTTCAATCGTCGGAGAATTAGCAGCGATAGAAGTTTTGTGGCGACGGAAAGGGATATTGTCAACTACGGACCAGGAAGGATAACATCTAGAGGAATTAGAAACCTTTTGGAGCACGGAATTGTACCTTGCATGTGATTTTCCAATGCTCCGTCCGAAAATACTACATTGGCCGGGAAGCGAGTTTTTTTTAACCTGGAAAATTTGGAATTTTGCCGAACCCTTGCTGTTCCAAGCAAGGTAGGGATCTTTAACGTGCGTGATAACACTCACACACTGGACCTCCATTTTACCTCTCATCTGAACGAGGGTGTATTTTTGTGAAAAATGCTCGCCTAACATTTTTCAAGCGGACCGTGTCGGGATTCGAACCCGGGACCTTGGGCGTAGTAGTCACACACATACCAACTATGCCACGGAACCGCATCAACGAAATTGTACCACGGGTCAGGAGTAGAAAGAGTGATTTCGATCGAGGTAATGGCAGAAATAAAAATTTCTTCAAAGACAGGAACAAAACGAGAAAGGGCATCTAGAACAACATGATCTTTGCCTTTACGGTGAATAATGGAAAAGTCATATTGTTGAAGACGAATGGACCGGCGGGATATGCGACCGAAAGGACTTTGGAGTTTAATGAGCCAAAGGAGGAAATGATGATCGGTAATGACAAAAAAATGGGGAATGTTCGTCGTAAGGACGAAACCTCTCAATCGCACACATCACTTCCAGGTACTCCTCAGCTACTTAGTAGTTGCGCTCAGGCTCGGAAAGCGAACGACTAATATAGCTAACGATCTTCTCGCCGTCGGTATAGAACTATCTTGGGATGGCATCCAACCGAAATGTGAGGTGTCAGTTTGGATGGTGAAGGGTAAAGTAAAGTCAGGGCAGGATAAGATGGAGACACAAACTAGGTGTTGTTTAAGGGAAATGTACGCAGACTGACAGGCGGGGCTCCAAGAGAAAGGGGTATTCGTACGAGTAAGATTAGAAATCGGAGCAGTGAAGATGGCAACATTCAATATGAAGCGTCGGTATCAATTGGCGATGCCAATCAATTGACGAACTTCGGTATCAGAGGAGGGAGGAGATAGATAACAGATAATCCATCGCTCTTAATTTTTGATAATCACGAGTCCCATTTGTCTATACTATACTATACTATTATTAGTACTATCGTAAACTATCTTAAGCTAAATGGCAAAATTCAAATATTAGTTGTAAAAAACAAATTCTTGCAAAAATTCAGGAAGCGTTTCTTTATCCAGCTCGTAATTAAATATCTTATTTTAATTGACGTCCAAATTTTTTCGATTATTTAGTAAAATTTTTAAAATAGCGTAATATTGAAGAATTTTCCATCTTCATTGTAATTTAATAATTTCCATCTTTTATGTAAGCTACGTTTAAAACATTACTTCTATATTCATTGTCATCATTAGGTCTTCAGTCCTGGAACTGAATAGACGCGTACCATCATTGTTCCCTATTCTGAACTCACCTACACTTTTCCCTGAAGTTTGCACAGTCTGCATCTATCACTATCTGATCTAGGTCTACACCTACCTCCTTTTCCTATCTCGGCTTGTAAAATATTTCATACTATTCCCCAAAAATGCCTTAGAACGTATTCTGCCCTTTTATGTCTCCTATTTGTTTCCACAGATATCCCTCTTCCATACTATTTCAGTAAGCTATTTCTTATTAACTTTGTCTGTCCATGCTATCATCCTCATACATCTGACGCACAGTATTCCAAAAGGTTGCTACCGTTTTTCTGTCTGCTTTTTCTACTGCCCGTATTTCATAGGCATACTGTGCTATGCTCCACACAATGTGTTTTCAACAATTTTCTTCTTGTTTCTATGTTTGATGTCTTTCATCATAGGCGCCGTTCTTTCTTGTTAGATGCAGTTCGGTCCCTTTCTATTGTTTTACAATTATTTATTCTATTTCCCCGACATTCAGTGGTTGTGAAAGGGGTAAGCAGCCTGTGGCTGCCAAGTTCCCCCAGCACTTGAACATTTACCGATTTAGTAATATTCTAAAATTCGATCGCGAAATGTTATTTTGATTTAAGTCGCGAGCTGTTGTTTTGGAAGGTAATATTTGAAGTATGTAGTAAACGTACTGTAATTTAATAATTACATTGTTACAATGAATATAGAAGTGATGTTTTAAACGTAAGTTACATAAAAAATGGAAATTATTAAATTACAATAACGAGGAAAAAATTCTTCAATATAACGCAATTTTAAATTTTATTAAAAAATTGAAAGGAAGATTTTTTAACGGAAATTTTTGTACATTTATGGTTACGCCCTGTATAATACAAGCGTACTTTTATTCATTGATGTACAAGCGAAAAATGCAATTGCACGTGTATAAATAATCACCCTGTATGATATATGCGTATTGTAAATATATAGCAAATAATGTAAGCAAAATAGTAAAATAATTAATCGTTATAATACCTTAAAACGTTTTAAATGCGAATGCAAAAGAATCATTTTAAGGTTTATACAAAACCAATCGTTTATAATAAAAATGCATTTTTCGTGCATAGAAATATATAATTTCGTGTATTTAAAACCCCAATTCTAGTCTTAATTTAGGTATTAAAACACGTTTTGCCATAAAAGCAAATATTTGTATAGAAATGCACCTCCTTTGCATTAAAAAGCAATTTAAGTTTATATTAATTAACCTTTGTATTACATAAAAACATTGTAAATAACAATATGTTCTTGTATTTTCGAGAGGAATTGAGAAAAATACGTCAACTCCTATGAACTCATTAATAAATATACGTTTGTTCCATAAAGCGATTCGAACATTGAAAAATAACCCATAAAAATTGATTACTTTTCTTAATAGTACGCGATACCACAATAATCGCATATGTGTTAGAGTAGGACGAGGAAGCGCGCGTCACTAATAAGTAGAAGAGATTACGAGGTAATAAACACCGCGATTTTAGATGCTAATGAGTTTTTCTGGAAAACTTTGCATCATAATGTTCCACGCTATTCTACTACATTCTAAAAATAGATAAATTGTATATACAAGGAAGCGTTTATTGAAAACGGTGAGGGGCATTTGATTCTTAAATTTGATCGCAAAATGTTATTTTGATTTAAGTCGTGAGCTGTTGCTTTGCGAAGGTAATATTTGAAGTATGACGTAAGCATATTGTAATTTTTAATAATTACATTGTTACAATGAATATATATATATATATATATGTACATATATATATACATATATATATATATATATACTCATTTATCTATTTTCAGAATGTAGTAGAATTTGCGCGATTCTATTCTAAATAATAAACGCCTATCTTACGCAATTTTTTTTGAAATCCTCATTAGCGTTCAAATTTCTTGAGCTTTATTACGTCGTTTTTTTGTTCCAGTTATTATTGACGAGCGCTGTTCGTCCTACTCTAACACATATACGATTGTTGTGGCGTTGTATACTAATGCGAAAGATAATCAATTTTGATCGATTATTTTTTAATGTTCAAACCGCTTCCTGGAATAAACGTTTATTTATTAATGAGTTCATACGAATTGACGTATTTTTCTCAATTCTTCTCGAAAATACGAAAACATGTTTTTATTTACAATGTTTTTTGTTATACAAAGGCTAATTAACAAAAACTTCAATTGTTTTTTAAAGCAAAGAGGGTGCATTTTTATAGAAATATTTGTTTTTATGGCAGAACGTGTTTTATTGCCTAAAATTAATATTAAAATTAAGGTTTTTTTACAAGATTATAGTTTCTTAGCAAACAGCATGAAGCTAGTGCTATTTACAGGAAATTAAAAGTATTTTTATCGAAAATATATCGATAATTAATAAATGAGAATAAATGGCTTTATATTTATCTTAAAATGATCGATTTGCGTTCGCTGTGAATGCGTTTTAAAGTATCTTAACGATTAATTATTTTTACTATGCTGCTTACATTATTTGCTATGTATTTACAATACGCCTATATCATACAGGACGATTATTTATTCACGCGCAATTGAATAAAAGTGAGCTTGTATTATATAGGGCAAAACCATGAATTTACGGAAATTTCTATTATTCCGGATTCTTTTATATTTGGATGGGATTTATTTGTAGAATTTGGGTTTCAATGATCTCTCGTGACTCCTATATATATATATATATATATATATATATATATATATATAATTGTGTTTAAATATGCTACCGGTTTGAAATCAAAATATTAAGAATTTTATTAAAACAAAAGTTAGTTTAGTAATGTAGAAGGCAATTGTTATATTTTTGACTTGTTGATAATTCATGGTTGTAATTATAAAAGTTATATATTAGTTTTGAGATAACTATTTATGCATAGTTTTGAAACAAACAACACGCACGCTTGTGCCATATTTTATATACTCTCATTACAAGAACTGCGAATTAGAAAATTCATAAACTTTGATTAATTATAAATTATCCTGATATATAATGTGATTATGGAAGAAATCTTAAGAATTTATTATATGTATAAACTGGACAATATTTTCTTTTAATGCTAAAGGTTTAGAAATAAATGGTGAACTTAAGAATTAGGAAAGGACATTGAAGTACTATCTAAATTTCTTTAAATTCAGTTAATGTTTTTTGAAAATTTCAAGTATAGGACCCATAAGAATTCCTCAAAAGAAAGTAAGTTTATTTGAATGATTCCAATATGAACTCTTACTTGGATTTAGCTTTATGTATTTTATGGGATACAAACGGTGACTTCTATTATTAATTTTTGTTGTATGTATTTTTATGTTTCAGATTTAACTGAGATACTTATTGTTCTTGAAGTTCTCATAACCAAAAGGTCTCTACATCTTACCATTAAATTTATCTTGTAAGTATTTTTTGATGCAGTCTGGAATCCTCTGAACCCCACCAAGGATTCTACCCTATCTATATGTAGGGCACTCTTTAACCTTAGAAGATTAACTGCTTCTACTTTTCCCGGTCGTCACGATAATAAATCTACAAACACGTAATTAAGGTATACTACTCTCAAAAGCTAGTTCAGAAAAATTAAGTCATGTGCCGCATGTTTTTCCCCTATGAGGAAAATATATTCGCATCTCAAAGCTGTGTTACTCCAACTTTTCTTTCACTTTCAAACATAGTCCTTATGTAACATATATCCCTTCTTGGTCTGCATACAAACCCTGGTTACAGTTCCATTCCAACAATGTAGCGTTTTTAACCTATGCTGAATAGAAGGTTATTGTACGACAACTTTCTATTTGTAATCTATTTTTCTATGGGAAATGTATACATGGCGTTTCAGGTTTGTTTTCATTTGCTTAATTAATATTAATTATCTATGAAATTCACTAATACATGGTGGGTCCATATCAAGCCTACCCATCCAAATTTAATATTTATATTTAAAGTAACCTGAACGCCTTACAGGCCGAGTTCAAGAAAGTGCAACCAACCAAAAATACTATCGGATTACTTTTAGGTTAATTATGGGCTTGTCCAGTTGTATATTTAACGGTTAATAACTATTCTATGAAAATTTAGGCTGTCTTTGAGGGTTATTACAATTGTTTCAGCAAGTTGTACAATTAGGGTTCCGGGTAACTCTTTGTCAATGTGTACCTTTTTGTGGAAGCTATTAATTAAATTTTAAATCAGCTGTAATAAATCTCTATCTAGTTTAGTGTTAAGCCATCTTGATTACATATCTGCAATGCGTATTGCTTATTCTAATCATGTTGTGTCATTAGAAAAGGTATGCTAATCGAAGGGTCTTTTGTGTAAGTTAATGATGTAGTTAAAAAATTTTCGTATAGTTTTTAGCAAGATTGCCATACTATTATTCCGTTGCTTTAAATTTGAAAGGTTTTCTATTAAAGGGGCTTTGTTTATTTGATTGTATTATACCTTTTTTATTTTGATTCTTTTTCCGTCATTTTAATATATTTTAGGGGCATTACACTTTTTCTGTTGGGTTAACTGGTTTTATTTATCGATTAGGATATTCGACGTTTAAATAGCTTCTCACTTGGCCAGCATTATGTGCCGGAGCACCATCGCGCTTTAACCACATTGCTCGCCTAGTTGTGTAATCTCACTTTATATTTATTTCGTTTAGTTGTTTCAATTTCTATATATGTTATAGAATGGAGTAACTTATATAAAGATATTGATTAGGGTGTTACGAGATAAGTACAGAAACACCTTAATTTCTCTCAGAAGTAAACCATGAATGTAGTTTTTCCGTATTAAAGATAAATACTTCTGGAGACTTCCAAACTAACTCTAAACTCTAACTTCAATGGGATGAGACTAACAGGGACGTCTTTATAAATACGGAAATGTCAAACGCCTCTAGGCTCAGAGATTTTACAAAAGTAAGACAGCGTCACTAAAGAGAGTATAGAAACTTTAGCAACGATTATACGCACGTAAAGCACACAGGCTAAGATTGTTAAGTTATGCAATATTATCTCAGAAAGAAAAAGTAGTTATACATTAAATATCAAATAGATCATAGATTGCATCTGAATAGAAAATACGCCTTTATATCAAATTTAATCATAAGGTTACTTTCTTAATAAATTGCTACGTTAGTAATTTAATAAAAAGTCTGAAGAAGAAAATATATGTATACCTATTAAATTAAAGATTAGTCTCTTGTTGTTACAGGTATTTCCAATTCTAATTTAAATTTTCTTTAAGTAATGTTAACTGAAGATGGAATTTCTGTCAAGTTATAACATTACATTAAAAATGTCAATAAATGTATTTAATAAAAGCTTTTTAGCATATCATATTCAGATCTGAGTATGGTGTACATATAATCATTAGTGATTTTAAAATATGATAATTATTACTTATAGCATATAATTTTCAAATAGACACATGAGATCTTAAAATAGACTTCAAATAAATTATATTACTTTTACTTTTTAAGTCAATTGGAAAATTGATCGTCGCTTATATTTCTTGTAGAAAATAAACATTGACTTAATTCTGAGTAATAAAGCCTACATGAATGTTTTTGTAATTAACCAAGTTCTTACTATTGTGGAGGTTTTAATTACATTAATTTGCAGAATAAGATACTTCATATAAATAATTAAAAGGTTTGACTAACCGAAGACTATAGCATTAATTCATAATAACAACAAAAAGATATGTTACCAAGCTATACAATTTATCTTGATTAACGGCGTCCTCTTGTGATAAAAATGTTTCAAAAACAAGGCATCTACTTGAACAGCTGTAGTGTTGGTAACAATCGAAATGGAATTTACGTCGAACCATCCATATCCGAGTTTTTTAATCAAAGATGGCTGAATCCATTATATCGTAATATTTCTCAGGTTTAGAGTAGTCGCTTGATACAATTTTTAAGTTTGTATAGTGTTAAAGGTCGTCCATAAATTAATTAACAGCGAAGATTAACGTAGATTAAATAACGGCAAATATGGTATCATGGTAGTTGTGCATATCGTCCTATTTTCAACATCGTAGACGAGGACTCCGAAAAAACTATTTTTAATATGCTATGCGGGGATCGCATTTTAATATGTTAATCAAGGCAGACATGTTTCTCACATGATAGTTGCAATACGACTGGCTGTTTACAGGAAAAGCCATCTACACCACAGTGAGCATTCAAAAGTGAACGTGCTGCTTGATTATACAAGGAATATCCAGTTTTATATGTGTGTGTGTGTGTGTGTGTGTGTGTGTGCGCGCGCGCGCGTGTGTGTATTTTAGCTAAACAACGTTTTCCATTTCAACAAATACATCGAAGATGACTTTTTAATGCTTTTACAAAGCTAAGGAAAAGAACTAACGAATGTTACTTTAAGCATTTGGATATGTAGACAAAATTTATTTTCAAAAACTAAAACCCAACACTTGCCATATACGTGGTGATTTACTAACAATCATTAAATTCGATGTTTTTTAAACTGCTTAATTACATTAATGAAATAAAAATGCTTTAGTTGCTAGACGCACATCGTCTAGTAGATAGCTTAATTTGTCATTGAAAAAGTGAAGATATTGTTGTGCATTTAGTCTACGCGGCAGTTCAAATGCACCATTAATTATACCTGCCCACAAATTAACACTAAAACAGTGTTGTAAACGTGATTGCCATACAACTCTAGAGTTATTAAGTGCCCAATAGTGGAGATTATGTATATTAAAAATTCCCACCATGTGAAAGGAGGATTCATCACACCATAAAATTCTATCAAAGAAGTAGTATCCTCTTGGTGTAGGCAAAGCATTTCGCGACAAAATGATAACTTTTGCGCATAATTCTCGGGTACCAAAGCTTGCAAACGCCGCACATTATAGGGATGCAAGTTATTTCTGTGCAACATTCCATGTGCAGTAATCTTACTTATGCCAGTTTTCATGGCAATGTGCCTGACACTGGTTGTAGGAGCATCCAACGCATTGCTATGACCTCATTTTCACCTTCAACTCTAGGTCTTCCTCTCCTTGGTCATAAAACCCAGGTCTTTTTCCTCCCAGATAAACCTAGTGTACTTTTTGAAACACCCTATAATCGGGAAAGTTGATTAGGATAAAGTATCCTGAACGTTCTCGCAGCTTGCAGAGCATTGCCATTGCACCCTCTTTGCATTAAAAAGCAATTTAAGTTTATATTAATTAACCTTTGTATAACATAAAAACATTGTAAATAAAAACATTTTCTTGTATTTTCGAGAGGAATTGAGAAAAATATGTCAATTTCTATGAACTCATTAATAAATATACGTTTGTTCCATAACGCGGTTCGAACATTGAAAAATAACCCATAAAAAGTGATTACCTTTCGCAATAGTATGTGATACCACAATAATCGTATAGGTGCTAAAGTAAGACGAGGCAGCACACGTCAATAATAAGTAAAAGAGATTACGAGGTAATAAACACCGCGATTTTAGATGCTAATGAGTTTTTCTGGAAAACCTTGCATCATAATGTTCCACGCTATTCTACTACATTCTGGAAATAGATAAATTGTATATATAAGAAAGCGTTTATTAAAAACGGGGAGGCATTCGATTCTTAAATTCGATCGCGAAATGTTATTTTGATTTAAGTCGTGAGCTGTTACTTTGCGAAGGTACTATTTGAAGTATGACGTAAGCATATTGTAATTTAATAACTACATTGTTACAATGAATATATATATATATATATATACATTGGAAAAATATTAAATCGGTAAATGTTCAAGTGCTGGGGAAACTTGGCAGCCACAGGCTGCTTACCCCCTTCACAACCACTGAATGTCAGGAAATAGGGTATATAATTGTAAAACAATAGAAAGGGACCGAACTGCATCTAACAAGAAAGAACGGCGCCTATGATAAAAAACATCAAACATGGAAACAAGAAGAAAATTGTTGAAAACACATGTGTGGAGCACAGCACAGTATGCCTATGAAATACGGGCAGTAGGAAAAGCAGACAGAAAACGGTGGCAGCCTTTTGGAATACTGTGCGTCAGATGTATAAGGATGATTGCATGAACAGAAAGTTAATAACAAATAGTATCGGAAGGAGGATATATGTAGAAAAAAATGGGAGACATAGAAGGGCAAAATACGTTCTAAAGCATTTTTAGGAAATAGTATGGGATATTTTACAAGCCGATATAAGAAAAAGGAGGTAGATGTAGACCTAGATCAGATAGTTATAGATGCAAACGGTGCATATTTCAGGGAAATGTGTAGGTGATTTCAGAATAGGGAACAATGATGGTACGCGTCTAACCAGTTCCAGGACTGAAGACCTAATAATGACAATGAATATAGAAGTGATGCTTTAAACGTAGCTTACATAAAAGATGGAAATTATTAAATTACATTGAAGAGGGAAAATTCTTCAATATTAGGCTATTTTAAAAATTTTACTAAATAATCGAAAAAAAGATTTAACCAAAAATGTACTTTGGTAACTGTTGTTTAAAACGGCGATTTTAAATATGGAAAAACTTGTAAGCTGATTTAAACGTCAATTAAAATAAGATATTTAATTACGAGCTGGATAAAGAAACGCTTCCTGGATTTTTGCAAGTATTTTTTTTATAACTGATATTTGAATTTTGCCATTTAGTTTAAGATAGTTTACGATAGTACTAATAATTTTTTTGTAAAGGATTTTACCAGGAAAGTTTGTATTCAGGGTTTGAAACACTCTGACCTTTTAATAGATTATCTGTCAAGGATTCTTTTGGTCAAACAAACCTTACAAGCGTGGGAATAAACAAAGTCAGGTAAAATATTCATAAAAGAAGAAATTTAGTTCTGTAAATTTAAAATTAGGTAAGGAATCTTTATTTATAATAAGTACTTCTTAGAAATTATTTTATGTTTGAACGAAACGATGATGTAAAAGTTCTATAAGTTTTTTAAAAACAATTATTCACTATATCAATTGACTAAGCAGTAGAACAAGTTAATTTAAGTTACATATTAGTATTTGATTCGAAAAGCAAACAATATGTGAAACTTTATTGTAGCCAAAAGGTCAGATGCACTTATGCGAGATGCATGTTAAATAAGTACTGAAAGACTCTCATTCTGAACACTGAAAATTTTTATTCAGAATGAATAATATCCTTAATTATGGAATAACAATACTCAGATCTTTTAAATATCATTTGGTACAATTTGTTGAAATTTTTTACTTATAACCTAATCTAGTAGGTTATATTAAGCATTTCTATTACCCAATTAGTAAAAGATTGTAGTTATTAAAAACTATAAACAACTTCCAAATTAAATATTAGCTAAATAGAATGATTTGAATTAATTGTCATTTTTTATTTTAGCACGTTTTGTAGGCGCTATCTACCGTATAATTACTGAAAGATCACTTAGTCAGCCACGTTTATTTTATAATCTTGTGTACAAAAATTAAAGGAGTCGACGCTTTGTATCGCTACTGAATGTTTGCTATGCTGTGACATAACCTCACAGGTACCAACTTCAAAATTAGTTTTATAAACTGAGTATTTAGTGCAAGTTACTGTTGTACTGGCTTTCAATCAAAAACGGCCGCACTTGATGAGTACACACATATAACACCAACGGAAAATGACTGACTGAAGTTGATATGGTTAAAATGTGCATTACGTTATGAATTTTGCCCTGATGGGGCAGGAACCCCATAACAATTGTAACTGCTAACTACAGTATCGCATGTGGGAGTGGATACCTATAAAAAAATAATAAAAATAAACATTTGAAATGGCCGAAACGCATACTACATTATAATAACGTACCTTGAAACGTTTTCTCTATTATCATAATTAAGGGGTGCCAAACCATCTTGTCTTGGCAATCTTCGATAATATTCCTACACAAACGACGGTTATTCCGAATAGGTCTTCTTTAATTTTTGTTTTCATAATCTCCTCCTATCATACTTTATCTTTTTCTACAATGCACTTAAAAACACATTAAATTTTGTCATATCAAAAAAAAATTAATAAAGTACTGCTCCCAATTATTACTCCATCACTGGGGTAGCTGGATGTCTTTTCACAAAGTTATCTATTTTTATCTAGTTCATAAATAAGTCTAAATAAAATTCAATTTATACATAACCTCTTAATATTAAATAAATATTATAGGAATACAAAAGTTTTCCAAATTAAATTTACTGCTAACTAAACCGGTCAGGTATTACTATAAGTAATAATAAAAGGAAAACATTACATTCATCAATAAAATTACCACACCATCATTCAGTTTCTAACGACATTCTAAATCCTATTTCTGGGAATAATAACAATACCTTGAAAGCTGTTAAATACCAACTTTTCCTTTTCATCCCTCAATTTTCCATTAATAATACTAAATTTTTCCTCTTTAAGTAACACTGAATCCCACTAATAAGGGTTTCATTTAAAATCAATATGCACATACTTTTAATATTTTAAAATGTTCCAAACTTTCTCGACAATATCATGTTTGAATTTAACCAAAACTAGTTCTGTTGCTAATTTGTAGCTCAATAAAATGATTACTTTCACGTTCTATTAATTTTCTATTACATAAATACCAGCAATTGCAACTTACATTTAAAATTTACGTGTACATAATAAATCAAGCAAAAAAGCTCAATTTTACTCATGGTCTAGTTCATCTTATAAAAGTTAAGAATGTCCAGAAACACAAGTCCTACATTTTTAACTTTAGCAATTTTGTCTTTTCTTGTCTAACAGCGCCTTTAACACAACTCAAAATTCAAAAATTATCGGGGTGAGCTCTATAGTTGCAAACGAACTTTGAAAACCAAGAATTTTATTACTCCAACGACATAATACTTTGAAAACACGCTAATACTAACCAACCGTCCGATTTTTTTGTGAACTGTCTCTCTTTACTATTGCCTCTCACTAATCCTAACACGCCCTTTAATGTCTGCGTCTATATTTTTATTTCACTCATACGTTCATAATTCCCTTTCCTACCTTTGTTTTATGGTCCCACTATTGCTCTGTCGTTTACGTTTAAATCTCCCTTCTTCTATATGTGCGTCTTGAAAAATCGATATCGTGTGACGTAAAACCTGTTGCTTCTGCGCCCGTATCTTAGTCTCCACAAATATTTGTGTACCGCGCTCTTGAAACTGTTTGCTACTCACACACCTGCTATATTTTCTATCTGCCTCTATTACATTCTAACGATTCTCTGTCCCTTACATTTTTTTATCGATCTGTTTATGAAATACCCGTCGGTTGAGGCTAACCTTGTATCTTTCCATTGAAGTATTTTTTTAACGTCTTCGAGTCTTCACAAGAAATGTTTATCTCCCCAAGCTGTTATTCCGTGAAACCTTAACTAACGTTCTACAAACTGCTTTAGTTTACTATATTAAATAAATGTCCGTTGCTTAACTTATTGATTTTTACTCGCTTACATATCCTTGCGTTCATCTTAACGTATACAAATTATTGATTTGAACTTAAATATGCCCTTTTATTCCCATTTAATTAATTTGAAGCGTAATACATAAATTATTGTCTTGAACTTATATTATAACCTGTCCGTTTTTATTCCAATTTTATTTAATTGAAGCGTATTAAATAAATTATTGTTTTCTATGTACAGGGTGTTTACACGAATACATATTTGACCTATTTACACATATTTACCCTAACCCGTCACCGTAATATATAAGAATATTGCTAATAAATAACACTGGAAAACTGAAATGCTACAAAAAAGTTTGGAACTTTAGAGCTCACCCCGTTCACTTTTTATTTTGTGTTGTGTTAAAGGCGCTGTTAGACAAGAAAAAACGAAATTGCTAAATTTAAAAATGTAGAACTTGTGTTTCTAGACATTCTTAACTTTTATAAGATGAACTAGACCATGAGTAAAATTGAGCATTTTTGCTTGATTTATTATGTACATGTAAATTTTAAATATAAGTTGCAATTGCTGGTATTTATGTAATAGAAAATTAATAGAACGTGAAAGTAATCATTTTATTGAGCTACAAATTAGCAACAAAACTAGTTTTGGTTAAATTCAAACATGATATTATCGGGGAAGTTTGGAACATTTTAAAATATTAAAAGTATGTGCATATTGATTTTAAATGAAACCGTTATTAGTGGGATTCAGTGTTACTTAAAGAGGAAAAATTTAGTATTATTAATGGAAAATTGAGGGATGAAAAGGAAAAGTTGGTATTTAACAGCTTTCAATGTATTGTTATTATTCCCAGAAATAGGATTTAGAATGTCGTTAGAAACTGGAATGATGGTGTGGTAATTTTATTGATGAATGTATTGTTTTCCTTTTATTATTACTTATAGTAATACTTGACCGGTTTAGTTAGCAGTAAATTTAATTTGGGAAACGTTTGTATTCTTATGATATTTATTTAATATTAAGAGGTTATGCATAAATTGAATTTTATTTAGACTTATTTATAAACTAGATAAAAATAGATAACTTTGTGAAAAGACATCCAGCTACCCCAGTGATAAAGTAATAATTGGGAGAAGTACTTTATTAAAAAAATTTTTTGATATGACAAAATTTAATGTGTTTTTAAGTGTATTGTAGAAAAGGATAAAGTATGATAGGAAAAGATTTTGGAAACCAAAAGCAAAGAAAACCTATTCGGAATAACCGTCTTCTGTGTAGGGATATCATCGAAGATTGCCAAGACAAGATGGTTTGGCACCCCTTAATTATGATAATAGAGAAAACGTTTTAAGGTACGTTATTATAATGTAGTATGCCTTTCGGTCATTTCAAATGTTTATTTTTATAATTTCTTTATACGTGTCCACTCCCGCATGTGCCACTGTAGATAGCAGATACACATTTACAATTGTTATGCGGTTCCTGCCCCATCAGTGCAAAATTCATAACGTAATGCACATTCTAACCATATCAAGTTCAATCAGTCATTTTCCGTTGGTGTTATGTGTGTACTCATCAAGTGCGGCCGTTTTTGATTGAAAGCCAGTACAACAGTAACTTGCACCAAGTACGCAGTTTATAAAACTGATTTTGAAGTTGGTACCTGTAAGGTTATGTCACAGTATAGCAAACATTCAGTAGCGATACAAAGCGTCGACTTCTTTAATCTTTTTGTCCCTATTGTATTAATGGTGGTGTATTTTCTATTACCGTTAAGTGTCACATGCTTAGTGTTGCGTGATTTGTGGCAAGTAAATGCTTACTGAGAGATATTGGCGACAAACTTAACATGGCCCTTTCAATATTCCATGAAGTATAACCATGTGAGATAAGCTTTTTAATGAATACAATGCCAAATATAATTTATTTTCCAAGTACAGAAAAGAAATGTCGAGGAAGGTTTTATAAAGATAAATGGAAATCCTAATGTGCTAGGCTGTGTTGATGGCTCATATATCAATATTAGAACAGCTGCTCACAAAATAAAATCTACATATACAAGTGGACGTGACATTCCCTAACATTGCAGGGAATTTTTGATGCAAATAAGAAATTCATTGACGTATTCACGGGCTCCTCTAGCAGAGTTTACAATAACAGAATAATAACACCAACAAGAAGTGACACTCGGCGTTTTTAGGAAGACCAAATTTCTTTGCGGATGTATAAAATCCGCCATTATTTTGTTGGTATATCCATAGATTAATAATTCACTCATGCTAGTGTAGTGTATTATTATTCTGTGGTATATCCTTCAACCTTCTTTAAGTTTATTGTACTGTTTTTGTTCTACGTTGTAATTTCACTTCAATAGGTTTCTTTATTACGTTAGAGCCTAAATTAAGCAGTTTTGCATACAATAATCAATTTAAATATTTAAAGCAATTTCTAACTCAACGGTTTTGAATTTCCTGCTGCATCTGTGTATCTACAGAATAATGGCTGAAGGTCATGTATTTTTGGTACATGAAAAACAAAGTATTTTTAAAAAGTGTCACTTCTTTTGGGGGTGTTATTATTCTATGACAATAGTAAAATATTTTCATTGTCATTCATAGGTGAAGACAAAGAATAATGTTAGTTGACAATGATAATTATCATTTGCTAGGAAACAGTGCATATGCCCTAAGGGAGTGGTTAATAATGCCATACAGAGGTTATAAAAACTTAAGTCGGGAATAAGTGTTTCACAATAAGAAATTTTCAGCCACAAAGTAAAAATTGAGAAAGCATTTGACCTTTTAAAAGGTTGTTTCAGGCAACTATACAACTTAGAGATTCATAGTGTATTAAAACACTTCAAAATTTATTTTGTCATGTTATATACTATATTATATATTTGAATTAGAATATGATTGAAGTCAAAGCAGGCAACAATAATATGCATGACAATAATAATAATAAATATTCTGATTGTAAAGAGAATTTGTGTAGATTAGATGCTATAGATTAATTCCAATTAAATTATTATATTACTTTAAGATGAATATGACCATTAGGTTTTAGGTTTAATAAACTGTAATTGTTCATTTAATATTAGTACCTATATGCATTTAAACTGTTACTTTTTCTTTTTATGTCTCTGTCGGACTAATAGATTGAGGAATACACGGGTTATTTACCTAAGCCTATATAAATAATGTCCAATGCATAAGTTGACACTATGTTCAAACTTGTCAGAAAAAAGATAATGATGCATTTACATTTATTTCATTAAAACCATGAACTAGAAACAAAAAATATTTTATCCAGAGTAATAATGATAATTGCACAAATAAGCTTTATGACTAATGATATGTAGTTACTATATAGATGTTCACTAATTTCTCGAAGGAAGTCCAATTTTTTCCTATACCTTTTATTTAGACCCTCTTCCTTTCGCTCAGCAATTTAAGTTGGTATTTCGGCTATGGATACAGCTTACAGAAGCAAACATGAGCCACGGAAAATATGCAAACTAAAACGTGTCATCAACACATGTAGCAAATCAGAGAAACGATCAAGTTGAATGTACATTGCAAGACAAAAATTAATTTTTCTAATATCTAGTTACAAGTAAATTAATAATCGAAACGATGGTTAAAACGTAAAGATTTTTAATTGTCAGTAATGTACTTTCTGCACGTAATACATAATTAGTTAATTAATATCTACTAATATGCACCATTATTTCTTTATCTACATCAATAATATGTTGCATTTCCAAATATAATTATTCGATACTAATTCAATAAATCGAAATTCACACCACCGCCCATCACTATAACTGCGTCCGTGGGCAATGAATTGGAATTCTATAATCTGTAATTTTGTTTGTTAATGGTTGTCGTTTGAGCTTTGTCCATATTTATTATACATTTTCAATAATTTCTGCGTTAATTTACTTTCATTCAACAGTTTTTGCAAAACTACCGTTTTCCGTTTATTTATGTTTAAATATGATATGAGCGTCTCGCGGTAGAAATAACGCGGCTGTAATGACAGTTGTAAACAGATTGAGGTAACGTAATTTTTTTGTTTACATAAATTGGATGAGGTCTGTTAATGTTAAATTGATTGTTTATCTCCTTATTTATATAGGAGAAGTAAAAAATGAATATTTGCCTAGATTGTGGTTCTGAATTTACGTAAAATAAAACTTTGTATGGCCACTTAAGGAAATTTCATGATTTGAATATAAGGGACCAGTTTCTATAAGCAACCAACTTTGGATAAAAAAGAAGTTAAATTTAGTGCAATAAAGGAAATTAACTTTACACGAATGTTATCTATATATGTTAGCTTTTGTATGTAAACAACTTGGTATTTTGTACTAACTTGTTGCTATTCTAGGTATCTTTCGTACTTGTGTCAATATGCAGTTTAAAGGTACTTTGCTGGGATTTCTTTAATTTGATTTGTAAATTATTAATTACTTGAGTGAAATGTGTTTAATAATAGTAATAGAGGCTTGAGGTTTCAATAATTGCATTTTTATTTTTTAAAAAGTAAACACGTTATGTACCCATATACATTCTCAACAAATACCTAAATTAATTAAGAAACTAATTTCATTTTGTCGAGAATTTTGTTTGCACTGTAAGTCGACTAAAATATGTAAAAAAACATGGTAGAAAATTAAGATTATTTTGCTACTCCGACTAAAAATAAAACTAACATACTGCACTGTTAATATACGAACACTCAATCCGACAGATTTGACAAAATTACAATAACTTACCAGCGCTTATAACACTGATAAAACAAAGTGAAAACTGAGGATTAAATTGGATTAGTTGAGTACTTGTAGGTTTTCCATCAAAATCGCTGGGATTGTAATAATTTCCAGTAATTTGTACATGTATTTCTGCGAGTGGTTTCCCCATCGGATTTTATTCCCAAACAAGAGAAAGCAGAACAAAATCTAACCTTATAAGCTTTAGTGTTAATTAAACCTACTTTCTACTGAGATAATACACTGTCTTAAAATAAAATCAGGTGATGTATGATCAGATCTTGTATGAACATTAACATTAAGGTTTGAGTTATTAACCAAACCATCCCTAATAAAAATTTCATCTGTTAGGGTAGGCTTTTTAAGATCATTATTCCTTGTTGATTTCTTGTTTGTTGAAAAAAGCCGCACCTGAAGTTCAACTTTTTTATTAATATTAATCTCCTGTAGTTTTTAGATCAATAGATTTTGCTTTATTTAATGTGTCAATGATTTTATCAAATTGCCTCATTATAGCCAGATGTACGTCGTCAGTTAACGAAGCATTCTCGCATAGGCCTATTATTAGCTCGGCTCTTTTTTTTTAATATCCTTTTTTGAAGATTTTGCTTCATGTAAAATATTACTGTTGAAAAGTTCATTAACGTTACTAATATGCAAAGGTGTCAAGATTCGATTTGTAAAACTGTATCGCACAAGCATGTACGTGTTTGCAAATGTTAAGCTTTATCATGTTGTCAATACAGGTGCATTGAAATGTATGAACACATATGCTGCACTTTGTACAACTTAGGCATGAACCTTCACAGGCCTCATCTACTCTAGTAACTTGATACTGTTGAAAAGCACAAGTGGACGACGTAACTAAAAATTCCTTATCATTTTCAAGACATCTAATAAAATCTGATGTAATTGTTAGACTTGCTTTATGACTTTGTTTAATTCTATTAATTTTGTCATTGGAAGTATTCTTTGCAAGTTTAATTATACGTTTAAACAAGCTATCTCGAGCCATTTTCATTACTGCATTAATGCTTTTGTCCAAACGTTTTACTTTCCGACCTTCCAAATACACATACTTCAAAACTTTGTGCATCGATTCAAGATACATGTTAGTGCTTATTCCTAAACCCAATCGATAGCAATATGCCCAAGATGTTGGACAATTTGCATAATTATTATGAAAATATTCAGCAAATGATTGTGTATCAACATCGTCATAAAGATCTTCTACTACCTGATTTAAAATGTCATTAAATTCATCAATAGATACACACTGTAATAATACACAAAGGGATTTATATACTACTACTTTCTTTTCAATCCCTCCATTGATTTTTGACAAATTCTTGCGCTAATTACGATCCACATGCCAGGTACATAGCAACTGATGAGGTACCTTGGCCATAACATAAGACCCTGCATTATAAAATGCTGGAGCATCATCAGACATAAAAACAGTAGTTGATATAATACCCACTCTTGATTTAATTTTTCCAAAAAACAACTTAAAAATCATTTCGTCAGCACGATTTGAAAAACAAAATGCCACTGGGCACCCTGAACCAAATTCATCCACTGTCATTAGTGTGTAGAGCTGAAAATCGTAACTATTTGTACCGTGTGTACCATTAACGCACACTTTGTCGTTCCCAAATTTAAGCAACTGTTCACGTTGAAAAGAAGTGACTATGACTAATGTAAGATTTTGAACATCTAAAATTATTTTTGAGTCATTTGGGTTTCCTTCTACTCCTTGGCTTTTATAATATAACACTGGGCAGTCATTTCCTAAGTTCATCATCTCCTCTACCCAGAGCCGTACGCTAATTGCATCATTTAGGTGACGTTTCACACCATACTCAATATTGAAGTCCCTAACAATATTGTGCATATTTTTTGTTTCTAACAACAAAATTCTCTGTGAAATTTCTTGTTTTAAAGTAGAATGAATCACCAACATCATCCAATATATGTTGAAATGTAATACCTTCCTTTAATTTTCCTGAAACACATCAATTGTAAAATTTCAAACTAGAACTTTATGTTCGAAAATACCTGCAATTTCTGCTTTACTATCTTTACTTAAAAAAACTCGACCAATATCGTTGGTATGTCCAACATGAGTTGTCCAAAAGTCTACTGCAACAGACCCATCGTTCTTTATCGTCGCTTCCATTCTTGAGGGACAAACATTTCCAATTTTATTAATGCCTGTGCTTTTTAAGCTTCTCAAACCCTTGCCTTTTGGAATGTAGTTGTATTATCGATGGCAATTAATAGTACTCCTTTTTGGTGCCATCAGACAATAATTTAGCTGAAGTGTGAAATATATACATTGCCAAAGATTGTTCCTGTTCTTGGTTTTTTCAGTTTTTTACTCTGTTGAACAGAATAAAATTAGTATATAATTAACACTTTGCATAATAATCTTCAAACCTAATTGTGAATTAAAATGTAGTTGATCAAGTTTAGTTTCAATTTGATGTTCATTTGCCAAATGTTGTCGAAGTTTTTTTATATCCCTTTAGATGTGTTGTACAATTTTCATAAAAGCACTTGATTCTTGACGAGTTGAGAATTATTGGAATACTTTTATGAACAGTTCTGCAATGACGACGTAAAGTTGCTTTACTGGTAAAGGATTTGCCACATGTATCACACAAAAATTTACTAGTTAAAGTAACTGGTTTCCTATATTCAAAATCATGAATCTTTCTTAAATGGGCATACAAAATCTTCTTTTGTGTAAACTCAAAACCACAATCTTTGCAAGTATTCATTTTTACTCCTCGTTTACAGATAACACGATAAACAAAATTAATAGGTAATTTCCATGGATCTCATTCACTTTATGTAAACAAAAAAATAACGTAACCTCAATCTGTTTACAACTGTCATTACAGCCGCGTTATTTCTACCGCGAGACGCTCGTGATATGAAGACTATATGCACCAATCAACTTAACCTAAAAATGTATTCTAATTTTGTAAAAGTGCTGTATGTAGTATTATTTATATGATTTAAAACTATAGTCGACTAATAATATGTGCTTTTGCAGGTTACTTTAGTATTAGCACAATGGATTCTAAATCCAAAACGACTGTTCATTCTGTAGCTAGATCTATTATTAAGTCTGTGATTGACTTTTTCGATAATCAGAAAGCTTCTAGTGTATGAATGTTACCGTTAGATAAAGCGATTGAATTAGCTGCAGCTGCTACTGGGAAATCTGTATCATTCATAAAAAGAATTCGAAAAGAATCTGCTCATGCAGAAAATCGTTTACTAAAGTCGCCGTCAAAATCGAAACGAAGTGGAGGTGCTTCGGAAAGAGATTCGTTGGTTGACGACAAAATTGAAAAATTGGAATTTCTCGTTAACACTGGTTCATCAGACGATGAAACTGAAGAAAATGATAGTGACTAATTAATTTACGTCTAAATTGTGCAATTCTGCGAATAAGTATTGTGTAGTGAATATATGAATAGCTTGGACTTTGTGGTTATGAGCGTAGAGGATTACTACAAATATATAATTTTAAAACTATGAGTTATTTAACAGTACGGTATATTTTAAGATACAGTACTTAATAAAGTTATTATTCTGCACTCTCTTGCTTCTTTAGGATTTCTGTAGTTATATGTTTTTGATTTCCATCTTAATTATACATTTCAATACTTCAAGTAAAGCAAGGTTCGGTTGCCTAAGTTGCCGAAAGATTATATGGGCGTAAGAAATGTTTATTACAAAAATTTGTTCAAACAGGCACAACGGCCGTAATTACATTCATAATTGAAAACAAATTACTTTAGATCTCTCTTCAGGTTAGATTCATCATTCTCAATTAAGTTATTTACGTGGTGTATGACGGGATCTTTAGGCACTTTAGCAAGGGTCATTTAAATATTAAAATGTTTACTTTTCACTCTGGATGTGCTTTAAAACTAGTAGAGCCATCAGTCACGCCCTTTCAGGTCTCATGTTTGCTTCTGTGAGCTGTAGTATTATTTTAAATGATTGTGAGCTGCTGTTATTAGAACTGGATGTAGATGAACTGGGAACCTGTTGTTTTTGAATTGTCAAACTTTTCCATGTGTCCATTTTGGCTTCTAGTTTGATGTTGTTATCTAAAGCTGCTATTCACTCCCTCTTCATGAGAATCTTCTTCTTGTGTTCTTCCTGATTAGGCATTGTGCTTTTTTAATAGCATGGTTCATTTAATTATAGTTTTATATCTATTCTCTAATTGCATGGAGGTTCTCCATACTGATAAAATAGTTAAAGGATCCTGTGCAACTTTTTCTCACATATCTTTTTTAAGGAATTTCTTCAAGAGCCCTATCATAGACAAATAGTGTTTACATTTGTCGAGTGATAATTTAGTTTCTTCTCGCCACAGGATTTTATTCTCATAAACGTCACTTTGAGGGTTGTATACCTGGGATGGTTCAGTATCAATCCTGCAATCTTCGTTAGGTTTCTCAGGTCTTGTTGGCTTTTTACATAAAATAGTGTTGTTATTACTGCTCGCAGGTGAAATGATTCAATTGTTTCATAATTTTCCACATCCAAAGGAAATGCTAAATGTTTCACAACATACCTAGTATTTAAAATTTATGTTCTTCATACCTTTACATAATCTGGTACTAATTCAAGAGGTGTTGCTGTTAAGAATAAATT
Source organism: Platerodrilus igneus (assembly GCA_036346225.1). NCBI lineage: Eukaryota > Metazoa > Arthropoda > Insecta > Coleoptera > Lycidae > Platerodrilus > Platerodrilus igneus. The sequence goes on along the minus strand of JARFIW010001608.1, from coordinate 117,088 downwards.
TCGTTGCATGTGAATGAAGCAATTCTAGAACTTACTAGATAATGATTTATAAGTATCTTCATCTAAGTATAATGAAATAGTTTGATTATGAACTTTTAAATAGAGGGAATGGTGCACATTTATTTGTTTCAATGTGGAATGTCCAAACAAAAAATATTGCAGCCCAAAATTAATACAGTTGCTTGTTAGAATAAAATAAGGTTAGGAGTTGAAAGAAAAAAATGTCAAAGGTGCACTAGAACGGTGTTGTATGTTCGATCGATAAATGAACTACTTGGCACTGAAAGAAGTCAGTGCAGATACTAAAGATTGACACTCCACTGATGTGCACCAAAAACTCTCATCCAAAAATGCTATAAATTTTCCAAATGGCAGTTACTAAACATAACTTGTTCGCCTTGCTAAAACAACCACACCATGGTAAAGGCTTGTTCTAGGACCTAATTACTTATATGAAACACAAATTAGGGTGCATCAACAAGTGACATGATGATATGCAGTCGTTTACTTAAAACCTATGTTACAGCATTAACAATATTGCTTCATCCAATGGTTGCTCTAGACTATGCGAGGAGAAGAACTCCTTTTGATCGGTTCGAGCTTTCAAAATTTTATTTTCTTCTTCTGGAAACTGCAAGTATGTGTAATTATAATATGTAATTAAAATGTTTACTTACGATCTATAGTCAGATTTTAAATATAAGAAGCATGCAAACTATTTAAAGAAACTCGACTAGTTTAGTGTTGACATTCAAAGCTGATGACACATACTTGATGAATAATTAAAAGGGGACAGTTATTGTATTACAATGAGGCTGGATTAATAACTAAATCTAAAAATATATTGATGGATATAAGGGATGTTATTATGAAAATCAAATAAGTTATATGAATTAAATTATGATTGTAGACATGGGTTTAACTAAGATAATAACTGCAAGGAGATCTGTTTAATAAATTAATCAATTGTAAGGGTGTTGGTATCCTTTATTATTGGTAATAACTATGAATAAATGTTATTTAAATTTTGTGTGTCTGTCCTTTCGGTTAGTGGAAGATCTAGCAGTGAAATAGCAACCATTTTGAGAAACAAACGTTTTTTGTAACTATCTTCTTTGAAAATAATTTTAGTGTGGTTGTAATTAAAAGTATGACCAGTTTCTATAGCGTGTGACACTAATGCACAGATCATGATTTTTTGATTACAATCACTTTTGTGAGAAGTGATTATGGTGGAGAGCCATCTAGATGTGTGTCCCACATATTTGTCATGCCAGCCCTGACATGGTATTTGGTATACGACTCCAGATTGTTGATCTTTAGGAGTGTGATCTTTTAATTTACTAAAAAACACTTTATCTAAAGTTAAAACGGGTTTACTTGTCAGTTGTACCCCTTTGATGTCTTTAAAAATGCGTTTCAATTTTGTTGTAAGTTTATCTCTATAAGGAAGAAGAATAAAAATTTTGGGGTTGATAGATACCGTCGTAATTAAACTATGATTGATATTAGGGATATTGAAAAGTAATTTATTTATTAACGAGTTGGGTTAAGAATCTTGTAGAAGAAGGTATCTTAAAATAAAAAAGTGTTTTCTCTTTAGAGTGTGATGTGAAAACAGTTCTATCCTTCTCTTTAAGCCTAAGACAAGATTAATTTTCATACTGGTTGAATGAAATGAATGATAGTTTAGATATCGTCCAGAAGAGCTAGGTTGTCCATACCAATCTGTAATGAGGATATTGTTTTTATGGATGATAAAAATATCTAACAACGAAATGGAGCAATTGATTTCTTTTTTAGTTGTAAATTAATGGTCGGATGATAACTGTTGAAGATTTGAAGTACATAATCTTCACTACCAGAAGGAATACAGGAGATTAGATAAATCAACATATTTTTTAATGAAGGAAGGATCAAAATTAAGTTTAGAGATGCAGTTGTCTAGCAGCTATACTAAAAAAAAATTTAGTTTGTATAAACGACTCGTTTTCAAACTTTTCACATGCAATCCTCTAATACTTTATTACAAAATTTAAATGATATACTTCAAAAAACCGAACATCCAAACCTATACAAAATAGTTTTATTATATGTTTCAACAACCTTTTACATTATTTTACTTATATATTTAATGCCATTTCATATATTTTAAACCTCACTTTATACCATCGAAGAATACAAATATATTCGAAAATTTAGGTAATAAAAGAGTCTTATTGATCATCCAGCAGACATAAAAGCCACTACTTATATTTTATTATATATATATATATATATATATATATTATAAATATTTTAGGTATTTTTTTACACAAGGTAAGTTGACAAATACTAACGTATTACGTAAAATATTTATATATTTAATACTTGACTTATAGCCGTAATTTTGAGCGTTGCTTCCTGTCTATACCTGACATATGTAAAAAAACTTACCAATATCAGATATGATTGACAAAAATGCTAAACGTAATTGAAAGTTAGGTTTATGTATAGTTCTGTACACGATTTAGATTTGTAAATTTCCCAATTATAGTCATCGGTCTCGGTGGTGTATTTGGTAAACGCACAGTCCCGGCAAGACTGAGATGCAGGTTCAAATCCTGTCCAAGACCTTATATTTTCCTTTTAATTACTAGCTCGATTTGAAATGATCATTTGGGCTTTGCATAAAAGTCTAAGTTATTATTTCATCTTATTAATTATATATATATATATATATATATATATATATATATATATATGCATAAGAAAGGGACAGCGTTAATATAGGCGAGATTTTTAAGACGTCAATGGATATGTTATTGGTCGATATCGTTAGTTCTAGAACAGACAAACACGAGAATATTTGAAGTCGGGTTTATAGGAAAATATCGTAACGACGCGCTAAATTTTGGAGATTTCGAAAACGGTTGAAACAAAATTTGAGGAAGTGTTATTTTAAATTAGATTATTCACGGGAAGAGTGTCCTAGAGGTGGCATTGAAATCATATAAATACTGAAGAGAATTAGCATCGCTCTCTATATTAACTTCGAGCTCTTAGTATTTTCATCGCTTCAGAATACGAGTTTGTAAGTATACATATTTTAAATTAAATAGTACAGTGTTGGCCTCATAATTTGATACGCGAATAGTGTCGAGTCTAAATTTTAATTTGAGGTGCAACATTTATCTTAAACAAGCTCGTGAAGTGACGTGAAGTAACGTAAATTTAAATTAAATTAAACTAAAGTACGCAATTATGAAAGAAGTGTAATTAATTTGGAGTTGGATTTAGATGCACCGTGAAGACAGAGCAAACAGCACAACTTAAATGGGGTTCTTCTACAAATAGCTAGAGGCGGCCAGCAGAGCAGAGCGAAACAACTTAACGGCATCATCAACGAAGTAGAGATCTTCAAGAAATTCCAGGTAACCCTTTAAAATTGTTGTTGTTATAAACTATGAAACTATAAAAATTGTGTGACGTGTGAGAGTGAATTTTGAAGGTATTGTGCATTATTTTGCGTATTGAAAATAATACGTATAACTAACTTTATTATGATATTTAAATATAAATCTAAAGGTGTATATAAAGCTTATTAACGTTCCATCAGGAATTTAAATATTTGTTACGAGTACATGGGTTTGTTTTTTTTTGTTTGTTGTAAGAGTATGCAAAGTACAAAAGCATACATTATTCATAATTAACTGGGTTATCATAAGCTCATCATACTCCAGAGTATACTAATTTAAAATAAATTATAAATAAAGAAAGAAAATAAGGTATTATTCAGGGCCCATTTACTCCGGGTATATTCAATGTGTTTGATATTTTAAATTAAAATCCAGGACAGTACAAAAATAGGATTTATTGAGGTGTAACTTGATCTCTGAAATGTGGATAATCTTGAATTTTATTTGTAAATAGTGGCAAATAAATATTGTATGATGGTTGCATTATTTTGTGGTTTTATTGAGAGTGTGCGTGAACGATACAGAGTATAATAGTGAATCTAGGTATCCAAGAGGAGGCCCAACTGAGCTAGCCTGGGAACTGAAGAAGAATTAAGGTGATGAAGAGAGGAATCTGGGTAAGAAAAAATTTTTTATTAAATTTTTCTATTGTGTGAAATTTATTTTCGAGTTTTGGAAAATAAAAAAAATTTTCGAATGTATTTTTAATTCGTGAGGCTCGATTAAGGGAGGTCCACGGCAATATATATATATATATATATATATATAGATATATATAGCCGTGTTTGGCCAGGAACAAGCTTTAACATCAAGCCCCAGCGTTGGGCCGCCATAAAATTGCCGTGAACTCTCTCTGGGACACTCGAGATTTCCCTAAAAACCAATCAAACCCCACGAATTAGGCCGTATAAAATTTTCAAAAAAAATAAATTTTAAATTCAAAAAAAAATTCTTACCCTATCTTTTGAACGCCTTCGTATTTCTGCTCCCACCTTGGCTAGCTCAGCAATCGGCCTCTTCTTGAATACCTACCATTTTAAGTACATACCTCTCTCACACACACACTCCGTCAAATGAAATTAACAAAATAATACAATAACGACACAACATTTTATTTACACATATTAACAAATGAAATATTTACACCTTGTTACAGACGGTTTGTTACAATTGTTACCAGCTCAATTATTAAACACTTTAAAGTCCTTGGTTTTTAATATTTTAACAAATTCTATATGATACGAGTAGATGGGCCCCACATGCAACCCTAGTTTGACTTTATTCTGGTCTATTTTGAGCTCATTATAACCCAGTTTCTGTAAATGCGTTTTAAACCTTGCATTTTATTGAAAACAAATTTTAAGACCCGTTTACTCCTTACAATAACAATTTATAGCATGAATAAACCTTTATATATCATCAATAACCCTTTTTTAATAATCAAATATTAATTGTCCTGCACAGGTACCGTTTTAAACAAGTTTTATGGAATAAATACGCCACCAATAAGTCAAAACACACAAAAATATCAACACAAATGTTTATACAAAAACAGAAATTTAAGTTTCGTTACCTGGAGTCGCCTTCGTTCCTCGTCACCACTGAAGATGGTTACCAGAAACTCTCGTCGATGTGTCCATCTACTACGATGATGCCTGGACCTACAGATCCCCACCATCCAAATCTCCGCTACCACTACTGTTCTTCTCCCAAGATATTAGCTTTGTCTCAAACGTAGCATTCCATACCAAATATACGTCATGCATACAAATTACGCTTTAGGCTTCGCTTACCCCAAATATCATCCCTGCACTTAATCGAGTCGTTGTAGTAACGACATCTTTTATCTAAACAAGAGCACCAACTCGTGCAATATCACTTCTACAATCTTTTACGGTACGTTACTACAGGTTTCGTAATTTCTAAACAGGATGTTATATGCAACTTTATTGAATACACAATAATTACTAACCGTAAGAACATTTACTATTATTACGTTGCAGATCTAAGCACGGTCTCAGACCTAAATGGAAAGAGCTTTAATATTTTTTCCGTGTATTTATATGATTTTCAAAACTCCCGTGGAATCAATTTCACTTGAAAAGCTAATTTTTCAATTTACTTCTACTAATTTCGAACGTAACAAACTCTAACTTCTGAAAAATTCCCTTTTCGTCGTGCTGTTACATAGAATTTTGTTCACTATCTTAACGGACGCGCTCTTCTTGAACATTGCTAGCCATCAACCAATGATATAATTTTCCCTCGTCACAGCGCTCCACCTATCCGCTATCTATCTCCGTTCTACTCATACTTATCGTCTCATTTCGTAACCCTTAAGTTACAGAAAATCGATATCGTAGTCGTCCTTCACATTTACTCGTGTATTTTGTACGCGACTTGTACTCAACGCTTTCATTACCTCTCCTCTGTCTATCTCACATTATCATTTTTCAAGGCACTTGGTATTCTAGCAGCTTACACAAATCAACCGTTGCAAACAAACTTCTATAGAATTTTGTGCTAACGTTCGTTTAAGATTCCTTGAACCTGACATTTAACAACAGGTGTTGCTTGAAACAATTGAGCGTTTAAAATAACAATTCTTAGTTCGACCATTCTCAGTATTTGTATAAATAAACGTTGGCTTTTATGTAACTGGAAATATTTGCGTTTAAAATTATTGATTTTCTATACATGCAAGCTCCTTTTTTGCTTCCATGCGTTTGATAAAATTAATATAATTTCTAATGCGTATCCTTGAGTTTTTATGTACTCTAAAGCTTTCTTTTCTTATGCAATTTTAACATTCCAATTTAAAATAAAAAAATATTTTAATAACCGTCCGTTTTCACTATATAAATTAATTAATTTAGCACGTAAATAATTTGCTCCTGTTTCTATACACACAGTTGCTAAAATTTTATTGTCTACACCTATTTAACCTCTAATTCCACAACAATATATATATATATATATATATATATATATATATATATATACTGTGATTTACTTTCAGTAGCTCAGAAAGAGATTTGCTCCGATTGCCCCGATAGAACAATATGACTCTCTGAAGAGGAGGTTCTACTTTCTAGTTAATGCTTGTTAATACACTTTCTCGAAATACGGTTTAATTCTTTGATAATTTTACAAATTAGTCAGAGCAATATGCGAAACACCCAATATCAAAGTTTTACTGTTCACTAAAGAGTTATGCTTAAAATTTGATAAACAGAAATTGACTATATTAATTACTTACAATTGCGAGTCTATCTAACAAGGTTCTAAATTACTTTCTTCTTAATATAATTTTCTCACCAGTAAGCAGTCTTATAATATTTTTATCTTTTGAGCAATTTTCAGTAATTTTCTTGGACCACCAGCTATTAAAAATTTGAAAATTATAATAATTTGTATCTCCTGAATAATCTATTCAAAACTCAATTTTGACATGTGAAACTATTTTATAAATTTTTTGACAAGTAATCAAATCCCTGAACTACTTTTAAGGTAGCAAATTTCAAAAATGAAGTTAATTCGCAGCAGATCGAATATCCCTTCGAGTTCTTTTTTACACTGTTAAAACTAATAAATTGAATAGATATTAATAAAATAGATATAAATAAAACAACCATTACACTCAAAATTTGTCAAATTTCAAAATTACAAATCTACTTACCTGACAATTCTTGGGCTCATCTTCGGTAATATTCTACTTCCTTATTCTCCTTCTGTGCTCGGTGTTTTATCCTGATTCTTTTATTTTCTTCTTTGGCACTAAATTATAAGGCATATTTTTAAAGTAAGTTTCATTTTAGTACAAATAATTAGCAAAGGATGTTTACTCATTTTTATTTATGTTGTGACAGATTTGGGTATGGGATGGACAAAATGTTTAAATAGTAAATTTTGTCTAAAGGTTCTGTTGCGATGTTACTTTTGAAATCTGTTCACAGACGTAAGTGATAGAATAAATAGCTAACATAAATGAAAAACTTTCACAAGAAAAAATTGCTAGTTGGTATTAGGACCACAAAAGACATGAGCAAGGGGGATAAAGATAAAGAAAAACAAACTAAAAGATGGAATGGGAACCATCTAACTGAGGTAAAAGGCGAACAAAAGAGATTAGGGACCCTTCAAATAAAAGCTAAAACCAAATGGAAATTATTATCTGCCGCAATGAGTTGAACAGGGGCAGCCCAAAAAAATCTTGATATCGTACAAAAGAACTTCATAAGTCATTATCACATATCAAAAATTGATTTATATAATTTTGAAACTACAGCAACATCCATGCACTATTATTTGATATGCCAACAATGAATCGACATGACCAGATCCACACACCACACAAGTAAAACTTAACATCTACGTTCTCAATTTAAAATAACACGCATTTGTCATAGCAACATTTAAACTACATGAAACATTATCTGTACTTTTGTAGTGCTGCAAATCGAAAGTGTTTAATAAGAGATTAAAATCATTTGGTTTTTTAAGAACTTACCCGCGATTGATACATTCACGAAACTAAATCTCATAACTTTAACCAATCGCCACGCATGACCACAGGAAGCCTCTTAGACACCCCTTTCCACTGCTAAAATATTATTGTGCCCAAAAAATTTTAACTGCCCAGGATGGTGATTAATGTACGACCTTCAGAATCAGCACCGACACCTTGCAAACCACACAAGTTCAAAAATTCGACATATATTCAAAAACAAACAAATAACAGGTACTAAAATCATGCAATTTGAACAAATTGAAGTTATTTACATCCAAATAGTTCAAGGATTTAACATTATTGAGACATTTGTCATAAGGTGATAGAAGCTTTTGCAGATCGGGGTTGTACAGTGGGTGACACAATTACTCCTAGCCAAATGAGGTGATGATTTTGAGTGGCAGCAACTGTGTGCAGATGCCCATTATTGTGAATAAGAACATTTGCAGCTTCTAACCATACTATCACTTTAAACATAGGCCTAGTATATATACATATGATAAACAAAAAAAGGATATTTTTAACTAAGCAATGCTTATCCCAGATTCGTATCAGATGTTTTGATTCTTAGATGCTCCACATATGACTTTTATAAATATCTAGATTATAACATACTTCAGTACTTAATATTAACATCCCAATTTTGAAATTTTATAAAAAAAATTAGTGGATTACAACAATTTTTACTGAATTAATAATATTTTAAGTTCAGTAGAATTAAATTACTTATATTTTTATATGTAACAAGTTAGGTCAACAAGAAGACTATGAGATTGCTTCACATCATTAATTATAATGTCACTATATTAAAATGAAACTCAATACACAAACACATACTCTCATAGGCACAATAAATCATTACAAGAATATATTTTATTTAATGCAAGTAAGGTTCATTTTTAACATATTTATAAATATAGCTGTATTTCAAACAATATGCACAACAATAAATTTTATATTTGCAAAAGCAGCCATTTAGGAACTAATTTTGTTGTTGCACGAGTGGAAGATTAGAATGGTGCTCTACTACAAGGCTATTAGTTACCATTTCATAAGCCGTACGATTAAATTTAAAAAGTAACGGACCATAGGTAATAGGAAACAATAATACAATACATATATTTTTTATCAATGCACGTAAGAGAGCATCTTTGAAGGTTAAGAACGTGCATGGATAAACCAGAACACGATCTAATTCAGCAGTTGGACGAGTTGATATGGCGTTAATTACTGTCAATCCCATTGCCTGTTTTCCTGGTGTAGCACCTTCTAATGTTAACCAATATGCCTAAACCATACAGTTAGTACTGTAATCAAATAAGTAATATTCAAATACCTCATAAAAGCAAACAAGTATGCGATATATGACCTCCAACGTAAGAATTTGCAGTGCTGTTCTTGTAGCTATTGTAGGGTTTTGAAAGTGTTATTTTAATGCACTGTAGTTTTCCAAATTCCTGTAAGTTAAAAGTAGCATATACTAATGATATGCATAATAATATACAACATTACAGAGCATTCTAATAACACCATAAAAGTTGCCAACACCTAACACATCATTAAAATCTTAGGTGAAAAAATTATGTAAACACTAAAACCAACATTATAAAATTATTTTCAATTAAACAAAATCAATATTTTAGAACCATATATATATATATATATATATATATATATATATATATATATATATATATATATATAAGCATTCATTTGCATTCCAAATGTGATTATTCTTCTCTATTAATATATATATATATATATATATATATATATATAAAATATAAAATATAAATCTTGATTACATGTTTAAAATATGAATAATAATTATATATCAACATTTTGAATTAAGAATTAAGGTCAAAAAATATACCAATAAGTATACATACATTCATATAAACATTAGTTTAGTAATTGCACCAGGCAAATTGATTTTCAATAATAATAGCTAATAAGATGAAATAATAACTTAGACTTTTATGCAAAGCCCAAATAAGCATTTCAAATCAAGCTAGTAATTTGAAAATGGAGAATATAAGGTAATGGACAGGATGTGAACCTGCATTTTTCAATTACTAGCACGATTTGAAATGATTATTTAAGCTTTGCATAAAAGTCTAAGTTATTATTTTAACTTATTAACTATTATCATTGAAAATCAATTTGCCTGATGCAATTACTAAACTAATATATATATATATATATATTTTACTGTAATAATGGGTTGTTTAGGGGTGTACTGAGTAGCAAGGGTCGTGTAGTAACAATAAATAGCAATAGGAATCAGAAAACTGCATTTATTTAGCAGAAAATTAAGTAATTCGTACATTATGTAATTAGCAAGTATTAAACACTCTGTATATAGACCGTAATTAACTTTAAACGATGCAAGTAAGCATATCTTATAACAATAGAACGCGTATTTAGCAGAAAAATAGGTAATTTATACATTATGTAAATAGCAAGCATTTAACACTCCGTATATAGACTATTATTAATTTTAAGTAATGCCAGTAAGAATATTTTTCAACAATAGAACGCGTATTCAGAAGAAATGATCGTACATGTAATTAAACATACATTGAGAAGTGTCTAATTAGTTATAAAACAAATACGCAGTAGAAAAGATAAAACCTAACAACGCTTCAGCAAATACGCTGGAACGATGAGCATTTTAATAAGAAAACGCAGTTTCAGAGATGCATAAATACACAAACGAAAACAGCATTAGAGTTACATCATTTATTTTGTACAATTATCCAAAAGGGCGATATCTACACAAAACAACGTATGGCAAAGATAACAAATAATAATGTATCAATAGCACATAAACACCATTACACGGAAATCCAAATTAATTACATCAAAAACCACTTCAATATGCAGGGAATGTTGAAGACAGGGCCTAGTTGGTTGAAATAATCTGCAGAACTGCTTGAAAACCCAGCCCAGATGTAATGGAAAAAGCCTATTTAACACACAGCAGTGATAACACAGCTCAGTTCACAACTCATGCACGCCGAAGCTGCGACACTGTTAACCAAAAATCCACGCGTAAAATAAATAAAGTATAATAGAATATCAAGTTTATGTTACAGTGATAATAGTGCAACAATTACAAAGAGTTTTTGCCGGTTTTTTATAGAAAACGTGAGTAGAATTTGGATAATTGATTTAAATTAAATATTTATAATGATAGGGCTTCAAATCAGCGTCGACAATTATACTTCTGGTATATTTCTGGACATTTCAAGTCTGCGTCAACGATAATATTGCTGGTATATTTCTGAATATTTCAAATTTGCGTCGACAATAATACTGGACACTTCAAGTCTGTGTCGACCATAATATTTCAAATCTGCGTTGACGATAATTCAAATCTGCGTCGGCAATAATACTTATGGTATATAGAAGTTCTAATTCTAAGTGGATTCAAAGGGGACAATTCTAATCGAATTTTGGTACAATTCTAAGCTGTGTCGAAAGCATTTAAGGGAAGAAATTCAAAGCATGCATTTGCAGACAAATATAAAATAAAGAAGCACGAGGTAATTTTTGAAAAACAAGAAGTAACTGTACTCAAATACTGGTTCAACTAAGCAGAGCATTGGTAGACGATTGAAGACAACAAAGGGGTGTTGATCCACAACACGAACAACATATCTCAGATCAGATTTATTTTATTTTAAGATATTTTTCAATTTAAATTTTAATACTGAATTTATTCAATTTATACAAAACTTCTAATAAAGTCAACAAGAAACATTTGCATACGTTAAACTTACGTAATATATCATAAAGAGGTCTAGAACGTTCCAGATTTTTTTGTAAGGGTGTAGTTTTTGGTGACTTTAGATTGAATTCAAAGTATATAAATTTTGGGATAAATGATACACATGATATTGATTGATTGAGAAGTGTATTTAAAGAATTTCAAAAATTGTAAATAATATTTCTTTTCATTATATGAAATTAATTGACTTCGTTTTATCAATTCAAACAAATAGGTAATCATAAAGGGGTGGAGAAAAAAATTGATCATCGTAACGTTGTGCACTCTGTGTAGATTAAAAAGGGCTAGCCGTGGCAGAATAATAAAATTAGTAAGATTGAAGTGAGAACACAGAGCGGTGGCGTTAAGTAAAAACGTCATAAAACCGAGTACGGCGTTATCATATCAATTTCCATGGCGACCCGAACGTACGGACAAAAATATTTTACCACGATAAAATACAGCAACCTGAACGAAGAGACTCGAATTAAATCAAAATAAATTTTAAAATACAACCGTGGAATTTAAAATGAAACTATTAAATTAAACTAGGACTATAATTCAAGAGTTTTAATTTGCGAAAAATTACGAAACCAAAAATTCAGAGAAATTTGTACAGATCCATTTTAGTATTTAAAAGTTTAGTGTATATATAATAATTTCAAAAATGGAAAGAGGATCCCAAGAAACTATAACGTTTGAAAGGAGTTCTAGCGAGTAAAGGCGGACCTCACAGGAAACTAAAATGATGGAAATTTTAATGGCACTGAATAGTAAAATGGACAAAAATGAGGAGACCATGAAAACCATAACTACGAAAATCGATGAGAACAGCGAAAAATTAGGTAAAGAAATTAAAATTCTGAGTGATGGATTAAGGGAAACCATCCAAACAATTGCGAAAATGAGGGCGCAAATGCAAGAGAAAATCGTCAGGATTATGGAAGAAATCGACTGTGTATGGGATCAAGTTGGAATGGTGAGATCAAAACAAGAGAAATATGAAAGTAAAACGAACGATAAAATCACGAATTTAAATATCAAATTACGGAACGTTGAAGAAAACTGTGATACCGAGTTCAGGACGATAAATAGGGAAATAAGTAATTTAAGAACTAATTCAGAAAATTTCAACAGTAGGGAACCAATTAGGCTAATTCAACCAAATCTTTTAATTGACCAATATACTAAACTTTACGGGGATGGAAAATTAAATCCAAAAATATTTTTCAAAAATATTAAAATGTTAGTACAGGGCTCAACAGACAAGAGCAATATAAATTAAACTTAATAAAATCAATGCTGAAAGGGGGAGCTGAAATGTGGTATAACTTAGTTGAAAGCAAGATCGAAACATTTCAACAGTTTGAATAAAAATTTCTACGACACTTTTGGGGGGATAATCAACCAGATAACGTTAGGAGTAACCTGAGCATGGGAAAGTACAATTCAGATAGAGAAATGACGCGGGAATTATATGCTATTGAAAAGTTTACCGTAGCAAAACAATTAGATCCTCTTCTACACGATAAACAAATTATAAAATATTTGGCAGGGCATTTTAACGCAGAAGTAAAAAGATACATCACAACACAGTATATGGTGGACCAGGACACATTTATAGAATATTTGCAAAGGTATGATGAGTTGGAAACAAATTATAAAACGGAAAATAATGCTAGGGATCGACGCACGAATTTTATAAGGACACAAAGAAATAATGAAACTCGATGTAATTATCAACGAAGCAAATATGATCATGGGAAAAAATTTAATAGGGGGAATTACAACAATTTTAATAATGATTTCAGGCGAAGTAGAAATACGGGTTAGATACCAAGGCAACAAACAGAGCGGACTAATCATGAGGGAAATAATAATCGAGAAGTAAATAGGCAGGAAAATGAGGATCGATGGACGCAAACGAGGAATAATAATTGCACATATGCAGAGGTAACGAGTCAGACAGGACCTTCCACGCGAAACCAAAATTTTTAGGTGCGGACGAACCAAGTAAATTTCTACAGATAAACGGATACGATCATCAGCGAGAATTTATTAAACATGAAACAGAAAATGAATTAAGAAGATTTGAAAGAAACTTATTACCAATAGTTAATTTAAGGGTGGAAAAAAGAATAGTTAGAGTATTGATTGATACTGGCGCAGAAGCATCACTTGTTGCGGAAGAATTTGTTAAACGAGGGAAATTGAGGGATAAAGCGATACCTATAACGAGGTGTAATCTGGTGGCACCAAATAATAAGAAATTTTCTGTAGTAAATGAAATGGTAATTCTGAGATGTGAAATGGGAAAATGATTTTATGGTTGTACCTGGACTAAAAATAGATATTATATTTGGGATAGATATTATAGATAAGTTGGGGTTGAAGATAAATGCAGAATGCAAAGAGATAGAGTGTTATGGGAAATATATTAAATGGCATGAAGAGGGTAATATTGGAATAGAGGGTGACTGCGTGAATATTAATCAGTTTGATGATGAAATAGATAATGAGGGAAATGAAAATGAAGAGATTAAATGTCCAGAAGATTTAAGAAGCAAGGTAAATTTGTTATTAAGAAAGCATTCAGAATTAATAGGGTCAAAGTCAAGAATTGCCACGGGTTATGTGCACAAGTTGGAAGTAGTAAACACCGAACCGTTTAACACTAAATTATATCCTATTCCAGTAGCATACAGGAATAGAGTAAAGGAAGAAATAGAAGAAATGTTACGTGAAGGTATCATAGAAAGTTCCAGTACACATTTTCTGAATCCATTAGTGGTCGTGAAGAAAAGTGATGATAGCATCAGATTATGTTTAGATGCAAGAAAGATTAATAAGCGAACGAAACCGCAATACAATTGTCCACCAACGATGGATAGCATATTAGCGAGAATAGGTAGTAAGAAAATCTATAGCAAATTAGACATAAAGAATTTATTTTGGTTGATTTCACTAGCATGAGAATCAAGGAAATATACGGGTTTTTCTGTAGAAGGAAGAATATACCAATTGAAGGTGGTCCCGTTTGGTTTGTCCTCGAGTACGGCTGCACTAGTGAAAGCCATGCAGAATATTTTGGGACCATATGAGGAATTTTGTATCCACTACGTGGATGATGTGTTGATATTTAGCGACACTTAGTACATTTAGAAAGAATTTTATTAGAGTTAAATATAGCAGGTATAAGGTTGAATTTAAAGAAGTGCAAATTTTTTCAAGATACAGTTAAAATTTTAGGATATAGAATAGATAACAAGAATATAATTATAAAGCAGGGAACAAGCAAATATGAGCTAAAAGATCATAGATTCAAAAACAATAAGGGGGAAGTTTAACACCCATACAAAGGGACACTAAAAAATAAATAAAATGTAAAATAAATTTAGGTATAGGCATACATAGAGTAGTAAAATAGGATACGGGTATAAGAATAGGAATAGGTGTGAATAGGGTAGTAAAATAGGACATAGGGGTAAGATTAGATAAATTTAAATACGGGATTAACAAAGGGAGAGTTAAATTTCCAAAAGAAAATAAAAATATAAGAATTTATAGACTAATGTGAGTTTAACTTCACGTTGGGCGCCAAAATGTCATTGTTCTAAAATTTTATGTTTTAATTTGGGGGAATAATGCTGTGATAAAGGGTTGTTTAGGGGTGTACTGAGTAGCAAGGGTCGTGTAGTAACAATAAATAGTAATAGGAATCATAAAACTGCATTTATTTAGCAGAAAATTAAGTAATTCGTGCATTATGTAAATAGCAAGTATTTAACACTCTGTATATAGACCGTAATTAACTTTAAACGATGCAAATAAGCATATCTTACAACGATAGAACGCGTATTTAGCAGAAAAATAGGTAATTAATACATTATGTAAACAGCAAACATTCAACACTCTGTATATAGACCGTAATTAACTTTAAACGATGCAAGTAAGCATATCTTACAACAATAGAACGCGTATTTAGCAGAAAATAGGTAATTTATACATTATGTAAATAGCAAGCATTTAACACTCCGTATATATACTATTATTAATTTTAAGTAATGCCAGTAAGAATATCTTTCAACAATAGAACGCCTATTCAGAAGAAATGATCGTACATGTAATTAAACATACGTTGAGAAGTGTCTAATTAGTTATAAAACAAATACGCAGTAGAAAAGATAAAACCTAACTTCAGCAAATACGCTGGAACAATGAGCATTTTGATATGAAAACGCAGTTTCAGAAATGCATAAATACACAAACGAAAACAGCATTAGAGTTACATCATTTATTTTGTACAATTATCCAAAAGGGCAATATCTACACAAAACAACGTATTGCAAAAATAACGAATAATAATGTATCAATAGCACATAAACACCATTACACGGAAATCCAAATTAATTACATCAAAAACAACTTCAAAATGCAGGGAATGTTGAAGACAGGGCCTAGTTGGTTGAAATAATCTGCAGAACTGCTTGAAAACCCAGCCCACATGTAATGGAAAAAGCCTATTTAACACACAGCAGTGATAACACAGCTCAGTTCACAACTCATGCACGCCGAAGCTGCGACACTGTTAACCAAAAATCCACGCGTAAAATAAATAAAGTATAATAGAATATCAAGTTTATGTTACAATGATAATAGTGCAACAATTACAAAGAGTTTTTGCCGGTTTTTTTTTTATAGAAAACGTGAGTAGAATTTGGATAATTGATTTAAATTAAATATTTATAATGATAGGGCTTCAAATCAGCGTCGATAATTATACTTCTGGTATATTTCTGGACATTTCAAGTCTGCGTCAACGATAATATTGCTGATATATTTTTGAATATTTCAAATTTGCGTCGACAATAATACTGGACACTTCAAGTCTGTGTCGACCATAATATTTCAAATCTGCGTTGACGATAATTCAAATCTGCGTAGGCAATAATACTTATGGTATATAGAAGTTCTAATTCTAAGTGGATTCAAAGGGGACAATTCTAATCGAATTTTGGTACAATTCTGGTACAATTCTAAGCTGCGTCGAAAGCATTTAAGGGAAGAAATTCAAAGCATTTGCAGACAAATATAAAATAAAGAAACACGAGATAATTTTTGAAAAACAAGGAGTAACTGTACTCAATACTGGTTCAACTAAGCAGAGCATTGGTAGACGATTGAAGACAACAAAGGGGTGTTGATCCACAACACGAACAACATATTTCAGATCAGATCTATTTTATTTTAAGATATTTTTCAATTTAAATTTTAATACTGAATTTATTCAATTTATACAAAACTTGTAATGAAGTCAACAAGAAACATTTGCATACGTTAAACTTACGTAATATATCATAAAGAAGTCTAGAACGTTCTAGATTTTTTTGTAAGGGTGTAGTTTTTGGTGACTTTAGATTGAATTCAAAGTATATAAATTTTGGGATAAATGATACACATGATATTGATTGATTGAGAAGTGTATTTAAAGAATTTCAAAAATTGTAAATAATATTTCTTTTCATTATATGAAATTAATTGACTTCGTTTTATCAATTCAAACAAATAGGTAATCATAAAGGGGTGGAGAAAAAAATTGATCATCGTAACGTTGTGCACTCTGTGTAGATTAAAAAGGGCTAGCCGTGGCAGAATAATAAAATTAGTAAGATTGAAGTGAGAACACAGAGCGGTGGCGTTAAGTAAAAACGTCATAACACCGAGTACGGCATTATCATATCAATATATATATATATATATATATATATATATATATAATGATATGATAATAGGGTAGTTTAGGGGTAGGTTAAGTCATGGGGGTCATAGAATAAATATAAACAACTTCCACTTTAAGAAAGGTACATAATTCCAGAAATCATAAGAGTAAAACGGTCACTCTACATATTGTTAATTGAGAGGACACTGTATATAAAATACACGGGATTAAATGCATGAAAACATAAAAATGTCTAAGTGTAGTTTACAAGTAAAGATAAGATTTTAAAACGCAACAAATTGCATCAAAATTAAATCACCGGGCGGCATAGATAAATTGGCATTGAAAATATTTAACAATTGCGTCAAAATATCATCGTACACGCATTCTAAATAATTCATTATTAGAAAATCTCTACGTGACAGGAAGAAAACATATTTGTTCAGAAAACCAATATTCTGTAGAAATAAATAAGCAACAGGCGATTCAATTAGATGATAAAATTAATAAACATCCAAATACGTGATTTAATATAAGTCAAAAGTTGGAAATTCTCGAATAATACGACAATATGCGGGATACGGACGTGACAGACAAGGCATGCATTGAAAGATGTAAACTAAGTAATTGGTAAAAATTCCAAGTTATGCGAGATAAGGAGAAGTATCGTCCTAGAATGTCAACAAGCCAATGAAATCAATTGGAGTAGGGCTTATATATACGATAGTAACGGAGCGACATTTTAGTCTATATTCAAACTGAGCAACGACTATGTTCAAAGGTGTTAAAAACTTAAGTAAATAATGAAGTATAAAGCAAAATAGATCAGAGTTAAAAGTGCGAGAATTTCTGCAAAGAAAATAAGCCGATCTGTAGATAATTGTAAGTAAAACAACTTAATTAAATTCATTTCTAATATTAATAAAACAGGGCTTTGAAATTTGGATTTGAAATTTGGATATTAAATGTGGATTTTAATTTGGGATGTTTAAATGAGACGACTTTGATTTGAGACTTCTAACTTTGAACATACTCTAATTTTGGAGATAATTTAAATGAACGTATTCTAATTTGGACATATTCCGACTTAGTACGATTTTAATTGAAAGCGATTTATGGGAGACGATTCTTATATGAGGCCGGCATATCAATAAGCAAACGAAACACAGAAAGGGGATGCAGATCATAGACTAGGATGGAACCACAGAACCCATTCCAGGTCAGCAATCATAATACACTTTATTATTGAAAATTGTTTTTGATTTAATATTTGCCACATTGTATATTTGTAAGAGTCATCAAAAGGGTCACTTAAAGATTTATGAAAATGGAATAGGTATCTTGGAACGTTCGAAGGTCCCTGAATAATTAAAAGATATTTTGCTGGCTTTCAAAAAAACATAAATCTGGTATATGTAGATATTCTGTATAAAAAGGAAAATTTTGAGTGTTGTAAATATTATCAGTTATTATATTGTGTATTATAGAATTGCTTTATTTGATTCAATAAGAACTATTCAGTAAGCTAGTCGGGGTAAAAATCCTAATTTAACATTTCATAACATTGGGGCTTAAAATAATAAAGGAATCACAGCAAATTTATGACACGCCCAATCGTGGGGCGAATATCACAGCAATTTTAAGACGGCCCAACGCTGGGGCTCGATTGTACAGCGAATATCATAGCAATTTTATGACACCCACCGTAGGGGCTTGATAATCCTAAAATAGGGCATTTCATAGCAAGATATATATATATATATATGTGTGTGTGTGTGTGTGTGTGTGTGTGTGTATTTAATGCTGTAATTATAAAGTTAATTTAGGGGTAGGTTAAGTCATAGGGGTCGTAGAATAAACAAAAGAAAACCCCAATTAACAAAAGCACATAATTACAGATATTAGAAGAGTAAATAGGTTATTATGAATATTGCTAGTTGAGAGCACACTGTATATAACAGTACAAACGATTAAACGCATATCCAAGAGTAGCTACAAGCAAAGATAAGAATTTAAAAATGTAACGAAATGCATCAAAATTAACTCAAGAGAAAACCTGTATGAATTGGCTAGATAAATATTCAACAAGTGCGTTAATATATCATAATATACGCAGGCAGAAATTATGTATTATTTGAAAAGCGTACGTGCTAGAAAAGTATTACATTTGTTCAAAAATCCAATTTAACTAGAAAATAGACAAACACCAAATTTATTTCTATTTAGATTAGAATAAAGCAAACAACAATAATACGTGATTTGATGAACGAAGGTTCCTGGGATTTTTGAATTAAATGTGATGTTATGTTAATGAATTACGTGACAACTTGAGCGTTCTTCCATGCAATTAAACTACACAATTGGTAAAGTTTCTGAAATAACACAAGAGATAAAACAATTGGTGTCGCCCAACACGTGGAATCAACGAATCGCAAACAACAGGGCAAGGCCTATAAATATGATAACAATTGAACAAAGAGTTAGTATACATTTGAAACTGGGCAGTCACTATACTCAAAAGTGCTAGATTATTCACGCAAACAGTTAATTAAAAGTAAAATAAAGATCATTTTTATAAGAGTGTAAAAATTGTGTAAGCGAGCCATTCTACTACAGACGTAAGTAAACCAGATTTAGTGAAATTATACAATTTCTAAAAATAAATAAAACAGGGCTCTTAGATACGATACGAGTCAGGAATACTCTGGAGATTACTGCCTGTACAATTAGTTTGGTAATCTCTGACAATGGTAAATATTCTATTACTGTTTCGTTAATTACGGAGATGAAAAACCTTTTATTGGAATAAACTCATTAATAACGATTTGGATAGTATTTTGGTTGGATGTCGACTTTCAAATTCGACTCAAAACATTCAGACTGGACACGAAAACTCTTGGGGATGCATAGAAGCTACTGAACCACTTCAGGTTAGATTTTTTGATATGATTTATTTCTGTAAACTGTTTTAATTCAATAATAATTCAAAAATGTAAGAGCCGACAAAACTGGGGTTCTTTGATAAATTTATGAAAGGTAATAAATAGGCATCTTGAAACGTTTCAAAGGGTCTCGCTTTAATGACAGACTAAAAAAGAAAATTCTAAATTTAGAGATTAAAATATCCCACTACATACTCAATAAGATGAACAAAGAACTAACGGCTATTAAAGAGAAGATTTCAACCATTTTACCAATTTACATTTATACTGAATACGAACATAGACAAACTATAAATTACAATAAAATATTTCACAAAATTAAGACAGCTAATCTAAAAAAAGATTACAAACCTAATAAAATCTAACCTCACTCTTAGTTTTAATAAATTTGACAAATGGTTCACAAACATAAGTGATTTTGACATACCAGATGACATTAAGTCTTTTCTATCGTTTGGTCCAAAATTCAGTATACCACCAATAATCAATAACAAGACAATGATCAATATTTCAGCTGATTTAGAAACCATTATAGATAATGTTGATAACAAAAAGAAAGATTTATGTCGAGCTCATACTACCAATATAATTACTAACTTTATACATGAATCTTCGAACTTTAAATCAAAATTTATGTTAGACTTCAACAAATGTCGTAAATATTTAAAAGAAAATAGTGATTTACTTATATTGAAAGCTGATAAAGGAAACTTAAGTGTAGCCATTTCAAAAACTGACTATATTCAGAAGATAGATACCTTGCTCAATGATCCTTTAACTTACAAAGAAATCCTTGTAGACCCGACATCACGCTTTCAAACACAAACCTTAAAATTAATACAAGAGCTAAAAAACAAAAAATTCATTACTAATGAAGAAGCTAAATTACTTAATAATTATAGCAGCTCAATTCCAAAATTATATGGTCTACCAAAAATCCATAAATTAGATAACCCAATTCGACCAATTGTAGCTTCGTACAATAATCCAACTAAAAAGCCATCTAAATTCATTGCTATTATTTTTGAAAAATCAACAAATCTAAACGAATACAATTTAAAAGATTCTTTGAAATTTGCAACCTTTATAAACAACTACCAACTTCCAAATAATTATATATTAATAAGTTTAGATGTAATTTCATTCTTCACAAACATTTCAAAAGAGATAGTATTACAAAATATTGATAACTTATGGTTAAACATCACAAACAATAGTAATATCTCAAAGCCGGTTTTTATAGAAATTATAAATTTTCTCTTTGAAACAAGTTACTTTAAATTTAATAATAAATTTTATCTTCAGATATTTGGCTGTCCAATGGGCTCTAATTTAAGTCCTATATTAGTCAAAATTGTCATGGACACACTACTAGATAATGTGATCCCCAAACTACCTTTCAGTTTACCATTCATAAGGAAATTTGTAGAAGACATAATAACAGCTATTCCTAAAGACAAACTCAATGAAACCTTACAAATTTTCAATAGTTATAACAACAAAATACAATTTACCATAGAAAACGAAAATAATCCCTCGATTCCTTTTTTAGACACTTTACTAATTAGAAATTCAGAAAACAACATTATTTTAGATTGGTATCAAAAACCTATTAATTCCGGCAGATATTTAAATTATTTATCATATCACTCATACAACATTAAAATTAACTTCATCTTAGGTTTAAAAAATAGAATTCAAAAAATTAGTCATCCAAAGTTATACCAAAAAAATTTTAAAAAAATTTATCATACTAAAAAACAACAACTTTCCATCCAATTTAATTAAATGTCTTCTATACAATCACATGACACCTCATGCAATTCTCAATAATAACACAAAAACCAAAACGATACTACTTTAACATTTCAATCTCTCCCCTATATAGTACATTTAACCGTCAAATTAGAAAATATTTTCAAAAAATTTAACATAAAAATTGCGAAAAGGAATAGTTTAACTCTAAATAACCTATTCTCTAAAGTAAAAGATAAAACAGCTCCTTTATACCAATGAAACGTTATCTACAAAACTAATTGTTTAAATTGTGACCAATCTTACATAGGATAAAGCTCACAAAAGTTAAAACAACGTATTACTCAACAAAAAGTGACATACGACTCAAACCCAATGTATGTGCTTTAACTACTCATGTTAATAGCACTCATCATGAGATAAATTTCAACACGCCAAAAATTTTAGACATTCAAAGTCATCAAAAGAAAAGAGAATTTCTTGAAATGTGATACATTTTTCAAAATTCTAACAGTATGAACAAAAAAAACTGATTTTGATAGTTTGAGCTCTATATGTACATATATACAAAATTTTCAAACCACTAACAAATAAATTAAAAAATTCAGTAATCTACACAACAGTTACTAACATACACACACACACATAACATGCTATTTAAAAATTTAAATAAAAATAACAATTAAAAAAAGGGGGGGGAGCTTTTAGTCAAAAATATAACCCTTACCTGTCAAATGTCAAACTTTACCTAACTTCCAACACGTTTATATCTTTAATGTTTGTATTGCTAAACAAATGTATTTTTAATTTACATCTGTAGCCTCGCTTTAGTAAGTACCAGTATACCTTTATAATTTTACAGTATTACTATTTCTGTATATTATAGTATCTTTGACAAAGGATTGAATATATCCAAAAGCTTAGATTTATAAAAAAGAGTACTGATTATTTAAGAAGACCTGAAACCTACAAAAAGAATACCATTTTATATATATATATATTGCTGTGATATTCTCACCCTATGGCTTGGGTCGTGCATAAAATGCTGTGTTATACCCCTTATATTAAATCCCACGGTTGGGCATGTCATAAAATGCTGTGATACTTCACCAGCCCCTACGATGAGCGTCCTAAAATGCTGTGTTATTTTATTTATATTAATCAAGCATTTGTAAAAATGTTAATTTATAAATCTCTTTGCCTCAACTAGCTGATTCAATTAAATAAAGCAATTCTACAATACACAGTATAATGATTAAATATTTACAACCTTTTTATATATCTTCCCCTTTTTAAATTATTTACATCTGTCAGATTTTGAGAAAATGAAGCCAGCAAAACGATCTTTTTATTGTTACATTTAGAAACCTTTTGAAACGTTTCAAGACGCCTATTGCCTTTCATAAATTTATCTAAGAAGCACCAGTTTTGTAGCCTCTTACATTTTTGAATTATTATTGAAATAAAACAGTTTACAGAAATAAATCATATCAAACTATCTAACCTGGAGTGGTTCAGTAGCTTCTCTGCATCCCCAAGGGTTTTCGTGTCCAGTCTGAATGTTTTGAGTCGAATTTGAAAGTCGACATCCAACCAAAATGCTATCCAAATCGTTATTAGTGAGTTTATTCCAATAAAAGGTTTTTCATCTCCGTAATTAACGAAACAGTAATAGAATATTTACCATTGTCAGAGATTACCAAATTAATTTAACAGACAGTAATCTCCATAGTCTTCCTGACTCGTATCCAAGAGTCGTCTGTAGTAGAGCAGCTCGCTTACACAATTTTTACACTCTTATAAAATGATTTTCACTTTAATTTTAATTAACTGTTTGCGTGAATAATTTAACACTTTCGAGTATAGTGACTGCCCAGTTTCAAATGTATACTCACTCGTTGTTCAATTGTTATCATATTTATAGCCTTGCCCCTTTGTTTGTGATTCGTTGATTCCACGTGCTGGGCGACACCAATTGTCTTATCTCTTGTGTTATTTCGGAAACTTTACCAATTGTGTAGTTTAACTGGATGGAAGAACGCTCAATTTGTCACGTAATTCATTCACATACATCACATTTAATTCAGAAATTCCAGGAACCTTCG
Organism: Platerodrilus igneus; assembly: GCA_036346225.1. Taxonomy (NCBI): domain Eukaryota; kingdom Metazoa; phylum Arthropoda; class Insecta; order Coleoptera; family Lycidae; genus Platerodrilus; species Platerodrilus igneus. The sequence continues at coordinate 92,827 of JARFIW010001608.1, read as the reverse complement.
TTCATCAAATCACGTATTATTGTAATTGTAATCCAATTAGAAATAAATTTGGTGTTTGTTTATTTCCTAATTAAATTGGATTTTTAAACAAATGTAATACTTTTCTATCACGTACACTTTTCAAATAATGCATAATTTCTACCTGCATATATGATGATATATTAACGCACTTGTTGAATATTTATCTAGCCAATTCATACAGGTTTTCCATTGATTTAATTTCAATGCATTTCGTTACATCTTTAAATTCTTATCTTTGCAGTTACAGTAAAAGCAAAACACACTTTCCGTATATTTGTAAGCTCCAATTTTAAATTGATAATACAGCCGTGTGTACAAATCTAAGTCATATATGTAAAAATAATTAATCGTTAAGAAATACTGTAAAACGAATTTCAATCTTTAAAAGATATAAACTTTATACCTTTTGCAAATCGATCATTTGGAAGCGTATTATAAGTACAAAGCCATGCGTTTGTTATAAAAATATGTATTAAAAGTATGTTATAATTTACTGTGAAAGCAAATATTTTTCAATCGTTAAGAATGGAAATCCTTGCCATGTGCAAAACCTGTTGGCAGAGCAATTAAAGCTTTACTTAATCATATAATTTGACTCCCGTGTGTGTACAACAAAAATTCATTTTTAAATAAAGAGTGCTTTTCGAAATTTCACGAGAATACGTCAATTAATAAGAAATGTGGTATAAACTAATTAAATAAAGCAAACGTTTATTCTAAGAAGCTGCAGAAACATTAAATATCCATAAAATCAGTAAGAATTAATTTTATATCTTTCGCAATTTCTGTAGGAGATGCGACGCGACCATATACCCCATATGTTGCACAAGGAAAAACGACCGCAGCGAGTCGACGCTAATGAGGTAATAAAATGAGGAATTCCAAGAAATCTTGCGTTAGGTGGTGTATGATTTTTGGTATAGAATCCCGTAAAATCTAGAAAATTCAAGAAAACCATGACGTAATTACATAAAGGTATATAAATGGGACTTTTGTTAAAGAGGTGTTCATTCGATTTCATTCAGTAATTCGATTCAATTCTTTAAATCGCGAAGATGTTGCATTGAGATTGTTTTAAAGTATGCGGTATACATACAGTATTTAATATTTAAAATGTAACGTTATTATAAAGTTAAAATAACATGCAGAGTTTACATATGTAATGGTTTGAAATATGGAAGTTGTTAAATGCAGTTATTTGATTTTGTAATATACAGTGAAGATGGAACATTCTTCAATACAAAGAGCTAGTTTAAGTTAAATTAATAATTAGATCAAAGATGCACTTTTGGTAACTGATGTTCTAAATGGAGATTTTAAATAATGAAAAAATTTATGAACTGGAATTTTGACGTCAATTTAAAAATAGAAACAGAGAGTATTTAATGTTGTTAATTACGAACTGGATAAGCACTTTGTGGATTTCGCAAACATTAATTTTAGAATCTTTTGTTTGTAACTAATATTTGAGTATTTCTCATTTTAATTTAAAGTAGAATAAGTCTTAATCATATAATATTTTTTGTAAGGCTATTTAGCAGAAAGTTTGTGGTCAGGGTTCAAAACACTATGGCTTTTTAAATAGACCATCTGTCAAGGATTTTTTGCCAAACAAACCTTACAAGCGCAAAGATAAAAGCCAAGTAAACTATCCACAAAAAAGGAGATTAGAGTTCTGTAAATTTTAACCAACATAAGGTGAGAAAAATTTTGATAATTAAGCAAATAAGTACTTCTTAGGAATAATTTAGGTTTGAAAGAAACTATGCTGTAAATGTTCTATATTATTTTGTATGAGAGAAAATACTTTAGACTGTATAGTTCTTTTGATATTGCTGTGCTTGATTTCATTTTGTATATTCCATTACTTCCGTTGAGCTAGCCAGACAAAGAAAAGTTAGAAAGGTAAGAAGGTAATTTCAAATTTTACAATTTGCTGTACCTGTTGTCACAGCACACTTTTAGCGACGCCCAATGCGAGACATTATCACAGCATTCTTTTAGTGACGCCCAAAGCCAGGCGTCATAGCTCTATATATATATATATATATGCTATGATGATAGGGTTGTTTAAGGTCATATAAGGTCACAAGGGATGAATACTTCATGTAAATATAAAAATCACAAAAACCAAACTTTTAAATCATACAATGTACATAATTCATTCATTATGCAAAAAGCAAATACAAATCACCCTGTATAAAATAAATAATAAGCTACAATTAATCAAAAGAAGCTCGTTCCGTAACAACTTCACTACATTCATGAAAATAAATAATTGCAAAAGCAATCCAATCAATGTTTATGATTCTGGGCTGTGACCGTGTCATCTTATAAACTTCGATTGGTCCGGCAATCTCAATCCAATCAATTTTAGAACATTTAAGACAATTTTAAGCTTAAAGTCAAATGCAGGTTCAACATATTTGAAAAAAAATAACCATGAAATAAAATTTCTTTCTAAACACAGTTGCATAAAGAAGCCAATAAACGCATATAATTTATACCAATATGGATATTAAGGGTGATGAGATACATGCAACTTACATAGTACACGAAATACCATTCGTTAAACAAATTCCGGTTGAAATTTCAGAAATACGTGCAGTTTAGAACGTAAAGAAAATGCCATACTTACAAAACAAGCATATGTAATTAAAGTATGAAAATTAAAGTTCCGATATGCGTGCAGTTTGAAACGTGCATGGAAGAACATTTGTTAATGTCCCTCTACAAAATTGCGAAATACGTGACATTTAGATAATATATATATAGAATGCTGTGAATCTTCTCATATCTGCAGGTACTGGCCCTTTCAAAAAAACATTCGAGCCCCACAGTTTGGGCGTCAAGAATGCTGTGAAACCTTTTAAATCACCTGGTCCGTTGATTCCTTCTGTTAATCGCCTCGGCTGCTCTTCTAGATAACTTCCATTCTCAATCATAAAAATTAAACAACACATTCCTACCACAAACATCAACGTTAACTCTATTTACATCAATATTCAGAATATTTTAAATTTTCAAATTAAATTTGAACATAAAATTCAATTTTAAAAAGAATTTCCGGATTAATTTTATTATCATTTTACTGTGCATCCAAAATTAAAGTCCTTGTTGGATGCCTACTAATTAATATAACAATATAAGCAGACCGGAGTCTGAGTATAAAGGGAGCATCTACCACCCCTTTACGTTAATTAACCAGGTTTGTCTAATTGAGCTCAAAGACCTACCCAAAGTTTCATCCTATTCCCGAACATCAAAACAAAATACCCTTTTTACTTAAACAAGCAAATTTCATCTTAAAATTAAATTTTTATGGTTAGAAAAATTCCACTAATGTCCATTTAAAGTAAATCAATTATAAAGTCATTCAATACACACAAAAATGTCAAACAAAATAGTACAATTTACCTGAAGGTTATTGTCCTCGTAGCTTCAGTGTAATCGTCCCTTTTGTAAATCACACCATTCCAACCGGATTCTATTTACAGCTTCAAGTTGTCAACGCTTTAAAAATGTTCTCCATCACCATTAATTTAAAGTTGTTTCTAGGCTTTTCCGGAACTCATCTGTGTATATCTGCCTCTGGTTCAGTGGATGCAGACACATTTACGAACCATTTAGTCATTAACACCCCGCAAAATAGCAAAGAAATTAATACTTCCTTTTACCAATATTACCAATATACGCCAAAACTGCCTACTTTTGGGTATACATTTGTCGTTGTAAATTTTACTAATTGGTACCGTGATAATAAACTTTTATTACCTTGTGTCTAAGTGCACTGAAGTACATTCATGTTAGCACGTAAAATAACCAACTATTTTGAGTCACAAAATATACTAGCACACTTTAAATTATCAAACTAAAATGCACTGTTTAATATCAAGTCGCGGATGCACGAGCTTTTAACGCATCGCATCGTCGAAAGTCTAAGAGTCTAAGAGCGAGAAACACATATTCCCGCCTGTATATATAGCGAATAGCCGACACGTCGCTTTGTTCCCTAAAACGGGTAATTCCAACGAATTCCTCATTCTACGTTCCCAGTCTGTAGCCTGCACGTCGATTTTTATGAATTTAGTCACTCACCCCATTGAGATCTCAGAAAATTTCAACACGGCCCGCAAAGTTGTCCGAGAAAAACTAATTACTTTTATACAGAAATTGTTGTTCTACCTCTGATATATGCATCCTATTTTTAACCAATCGCAGCCCCTTGACGTTGCTTAAATCCGCCCTTTTACAATATGTGTCTTTGCTTGACGCATTTTCTTTTCCTTTTCTAACCTGTTCGTATTGGTGCAAATTTATATTCTTTATTATCGATTATATTTTAGTCCACGCGGACTGTTATCTGGGTTTAATAAACCCGTATCGCACATTCTCGTAAATACTAAGTCCCGGTTTCTCCAAGATTCTTTGAAACATTAATTATTTGCCAAATTTACGCAGAATGAGCTTTTTAAAAATACGCAGGTGTTCTGTATTTCCTGCTAAAGCATCTGATCGTTTCCAATATCCTTAGAATCAACATGTTTATCCAAACAAATTAACCTTGAAATTGCCTTTTAAAACACGCAGGGTGTTCAAACGTAACATTTTAAATAACCTTCCTACGATTTGACTATTATTGGGTTTTCACAAGCCTTTTATGCTTATTATATGTTATTAACGGTTTAATTAACTCCAATTAAAATTGATTTCCATCCTTTTCATTTTTAGCGAATACACCTTAAATATTAATTATTATATGTACACTTTGTTTTACTACCGGTTACTTAAAATAGGGTTAATTAATATAAACTTTGCACGTAATTTCCATTTGTTTAGGAATAATTAAATTATCCACTGCGCTTTTCAATACTGCTTCTTTTGATGTAAAGCGTCTTATAGATAATTTAAATTTCTTATTTTTACTGAAACGACCGAGTTTATTTATGCTTCAAGGTTTTAATAAAGCGTATTATTTAATGAAATTCCTTATACACGGTAATTAAAATTATTTGATTTGATTATTTAATTTTCTACCCTGGTCTAAATATGAGTATTTTCCCCCTATTTGAATACAAATAATCCCACTTATTTGAATGCAAATATCAAATATTTAGACTGTCAAAAAAATCTTTACAAAATTTTGCCTATCTCTCTCTATCCTTATCTATCTAACTTACCTACTTTGTCTCCAATCCAAAAAAATATTTACACCTATCCTATATCCCTATCCTATTCCTAACTCTCACCTACTTCTATAAACTGAAATTATCCCTAACTTCATCCTACTTATCCATCTAATCCTATATACATCCTATATACCTATCCTATTCCTAACTTTTAACTACTCTTCACTATACTTTACTTCCCCCTACCTAATCCTATATGCCTATCCTACTCTTACTCTATTCCTAACTCTCCACTAATCTTATATAAAATATCTATACTTAACCTATCTTATTTTCTTCCTTCATTTACTCTTTATTCTCCTCCTAAACCTATTCCTAATTATCTCCCATATTTATCCTATACCTAGCTTTATTTTCTATAAACACTTACTTCTACTCTTCTATCTACACCTATTCTATCCCTTGTTCTATATCTATACTAAAGTTCACCTATCTCTATCCTTTGTTCATCAAGTTATTTAAATCTAACTCTCTTCTTGACCCTCCAAGTCTTTCTTCTCACCAACCTAATACTCTTCATCCCTATTTCTCCCCTTCTATATCTATACTTAACATCCCTATTATCTCACATATAACAAACTTATCATCCCTATTATCCTGACTCTTAAATATTGCTTCTTCTTCAGTCCCTACACTTGTCTGTTTCTCATTTATTATTGTTTCCTTTCTGCCGACAAACCAAACGATACTACTTTACAATTATCGATTTTTCCTCTATGGAAAATCCTATGTACCTTCTAGAATTTTTGTGTAATGGAATCCGCCAGAATGAATTCCTTAAATCTACTTTATTAAAACAAACTTGCCACTTAACCTCGTCAAAATAATTCTGCCTTCACCTGCTCCTGATATGCTGCTTCTACCCCACTAATTCTGCATTTTCTTGTACTAAAGCTTGAACCTCTACTCCTATCCTCTGGACATCTTATCGTGTTGATCTGTTTACCTTCATCATCCTCTACCTCTACTACATTAATACTAAACCCGTGTCATCCTCTGTGACTTCATAACTGCCTTCCATGGCACTACCCTATCCTTAATCCTTATTACCTTCCTTTCCATATCTATCAAAACCCTAACTTCATCATACAGTCAACACCTAAAATGCTCTGAAACTTCAGTCCAGGTACAATTACAAACTCCTGTTCACAGCTTAAACCTCCTATATCTATCCTAAGCACCACAACACTATTTACTACAGCAAACTTCTTTTATTTGGAGCTACTAAATGGCTACGTTTTATAGGCATAATTCTATCACAAACCTTATCCCTAATTTTGCTGACGAATTCCTCCGATATTAAACTCGCCTCTGCCCCTGTATCAAGTAATACTTCTACATTATTCTCAAAAATTTCTAAATTAATAATTGGCAAACATAATTTTCCTCAGTTTCTGGCTCTACTTCCTCCTCAATTTTGAAAAATTCACGTGGATGTTCGTATACATTTACACAGAAATCTAGTGGTCTGTCGCGTTCTAAAATCCTGTCCCATCCTGTTTTCCGTGCTTGGTCCTGGTTGTCCTTCTACAACCTGTGCGTACGTCCTCCTCGTGTTAATATCCGTGTCCCTGTCTCTATTCGGCGTGCTGGTCACAGTCCTGTTTACCTCCGGTAAACTGTTCTGTCGCGTGTAACTAGGTCTTGGCGTCGGTCCCCTAGTCGCACTATTGCTCCTGTATTCCTGTCCTCGTCGTTCCCAATTCGGTCGAAAATTTCTGTTGTAGTCAGGCCGTCTCGGATAATTCGGTGTCCTGTTGTCAAACCTAACTGTGTTAACGTTTCGTTCTCGTATCTCTCTTGTCCGTCCAACACATACATCGTCATATCTCTGCAAATACTCTAAAAATGTCTCCCGTTCTGTGATGTTTTGTAAGGCCACGTGTTGTCTAATTTCCGTTCAAAATGTCGTGATAGGTACTTGATAATCTGTCTGTCCGTCAATGGTGGATTCAGTTGTTTGGCCACACTTTTGCGGATGGCATATTGCTCCCTAGAACCTGCAAACTCTCCCTTAAATTTTCCTGTAATAAGTCGTCCCTAATCTGATCCTGTTTGTGATCACTCCAGTATGTTTTAAAATTTGTTTTCAAAGTCCTGATACGTGTCTATGTCCTGTCCTACTAAATTGTACCATGCTTCCGCGTTGTCCTTTAATAAAGCCTTTATCGTATTCAGTTTAGTCTGTTCGTCAAATAAATTTCCCACTAGATTTCTTACACTATTAATAAAAATTTGTGGATTTACCCTGTTATCATAAAACTTCATGTGTTGGTCCAATGATACTCCACCTGTAGAAAATCTGGGACCATCCCCGTTAAATTTGACATGTTGTATTTAATACTAAACTTCGGTTCTACCCTGCCTAACTGATCCCTACATGAGTCCGTTACTTCAGTCATTTTACGTTTATTTCTTCTTCACAAAAATGCGTACTTCGGACCTTAAATGTCCCATTTCCTGTCGAAGACCTGTAATATCACGCTCATTTTATCAACCCTATTTTCAACTTCCCCATCTTTACAGTAAGACTATTTTTAAATTCTGAAACTTCTTGATTCGTCTTATCTATTTTCTGACTAATTTCTCAAACTTCGTTCGATTCTCACTCATTTCTCAAATTTTCCCTTTTTGATTCTCTGCTCTATTGATTCATCCCACTTTCTAATTTTCTATTTTCCATCGCTTAGCTTCAATTTAAATTCCATTCTCCGTTTCCTTGATCCCCGATTCCGTCCTCGACTGATCTCTACTGCCTCCGCTTCTTCCATTTCGAATTTTTCCACACAATGCACTATCGTCACTTCCAATTTCCACTCCTTGACTCCTTAACCACTCCTTTCTCTGCATACGTTCTAATCACTCCACACACTCTAAAATACTTTAAATTTATCCACAAACAGAAACTCTCTCTCCAGATCCCAGTTTCCTGGAATAAAATAACAAAAATTTTATTTGGAACTCGAGCCTCACTTTTGGGTCGCCAAGAATGCTGTGAATCTTCTCATATTTGCAGGTACTGGCCCTTTCAAAAACATTCGAGCCCCACAGTTTGGGCGTCAAGAATGCTGTGAAACCTTTTAAATCACCTGGTCCGTTGATTCCTTCTGTTAATCGCCTCGGCTGCTCTTCTAGATAACTTCCATTCTCAATCATAAAAATTAAACAACAATTCCTACCACAAACATCAACGTTAACTCTATTTACATCAATATTCAGAATACATTAAATTTTCAAATTAAATTTGAACATAAAATTCAGTTTTAAAAGAATTTCCGGATTAATTTTATTATCATTTTACTGTGCATCCAAAATTAAAGTCCTTGTTGGATGCCTACTAATTAATATAACAATATAAGCAGACCGAGTCTGAGTATAAAGGAGCATCTACCACCCCTTTACGTTAATTAACCAGGTTTGTCTAATTGAGCTCAAAGACCTACCCAAAGTTTCATCCTATTCCCGAACATCAAAACAAAATACCCCTTTTACTTAAACAAGCAAATTTCATCTTAAAATTAAATTTTTATGGTTAGAAAAATTCCACTAATGTCCATTTAAAGTAAATCAATTATAAAGTCATTCAATACACACAAAAATGTCAAACAAAATAGTACAATTTACCTGAAGGTTATTGTCCTCGTAGCTTCAGTGTAATCGTCCCTTTTGTAAATCACACCATTCCAACCGGATTCTATTTACAGCTTCAAGTTGTCAACGCTTTAAAATGTTCTCCATCACCATTAATTTAAAGTTGTTTCTAGGCTTTTCCGGAACTCATCTGTGTATATCTGCCTCTGGTTCAGTGGATGCAGACACATTTGAACCATTTATATTAACACCCCGAAAATAGCAAAGAAATTCATACTTCCTTTTACCAATATTACCAATATACGCCAAAACTGCCTACTTTTGGGTATACATTTGTCGTTGTAAATTTTACTAATTGGTACCGTGATAATAAACTTTTATTACCTTGTGTCTAAGTGCACTGAAGTACATTCATGTTAGCACGTAAAATAACCAACTATTTTGAGTCACAAAATATACTAGCACACTTTAAATTATCAAACTAAAATGCACTGTTTAATATCAAGTCGCGGATGCACGAGCTTTTAACGCATCGAATCGTCGAAAGTCTAAGAGTCTAAGAGGAAACACATATTCCCGCCTGTATATATAGCGAATAGCCGACACGTCGCTTTGTTCCCCAAAACGGGTAATTCCAACGAATTCCTCATTCTACGTTCCCAGTCTGTAGCCTGCACGTCGATTTTTGAATTTAGTCCTCACCCCATTGAGATCTCAGAAAATTTCAACACGGCCCGCAAAGTTGTCCGAGAAAAACTAATTACTTTTATACAGAAATTGTTGTTCTACCTCTGATATATGCATCCTATTTTAACCAATGACCCCTTGACGTTGCTTAAATCCCGCCCTTTTACAATATGTGTCTTTGCTTGACGCATTTTCTTTTCCTTTTCTAACCTGTTCGTATTGGTGCAAATTTATATTCTTTATTATCGATTATATTTTAGTCCACGCGGACTGTTATCTGGGTTTAATAAACCCGTATCGCACATTCTCGTAAATACTAAGTCCCGGTTTCTCCAAGATTCTTTGAAACATTAATTATTTGCCAAATTTACGCAGAATGAGCTTTTTAAAAATACGCGGTGTTCTGTATTTCCTGCTAAAGCATCTGATCGTTTCCAATATCCTTAGAATCAACATGTTTATCCAAACAAATTAACTTGAAATTGCCTTTTAAAAACACGCAGGGGTGTTCAAACGTAACATTTTAAATAACCTTCCTACGATTTGACTATTATTGGGTTTACAAGCCTTTTATGCTTATTATATGTTATTAACGGTTTAATTAACTCAATTAAAATTGATTTCCATCCTTTTCATTTTTAGCGAATACACCTTAAATATTAATTATTATATGTACACTTTGTTTTACTACCGGTTACTTAAAATAGGGTTAATTAATATAAACTTTGCACGTAATTTCCATTTGTTTAGGAATAATTAAATTATCCACTGCGCTTTTCAATACTGCTTCTTTTGATGTAAAGCGTCTTATAGATAATTTAAATTTCTTATTTTTACTGAAACGACCGAGTTTATTTATGCTTCAAGGTTTTAATAAAGCGTATTATTTAATGAAATTCCTTATACACGGTAATTAAAATTATTTGATTTGATTATTTAATTTTCTACCCTGGTCTAAATATGAGTAATATATATATATATATATATATATATATATATATATATATTTAAACCCCCTAGAAACACCTTGCAGATAAATATTGAAACGACACTTCCACGTACAAACGACTGATAGTGGGCTGTCAACTAATGAGAATGCGTAGAACATTTGGGAAGGAATTTGTCTATAAAACTAACCAAAGCAGATAAAGTATATTCATTTCATAATCGACTAGCTGACTGTAATAGTTGAAACAAGATTATTACGTAAATAAAATTTAGTGAAAGTTATAAGTTAAAGGAATTGAAATATAAAATAAATCAATTATTTTAAGTGATAAACAGTAAAGTGAGCATTGAAATAAGTGTGTATAAAATTCTGCCATCGAAATAAACGTAAGTCTAAAATTAATTAATAAATAAAATCTTTGCAATTTATTAATTTAGGGCACTGGATCACGACACTAATAATACACTGGATCAAGACTGTAATAATTAATACACTGGATCACAACATAAATAATTAATACACTAGTGCACGACGTTAATATTCCAAGAAAAGCTTTAAGGTTAATACTTCCAATCATTCAGCAGAAGACTACGAGTTGATGGTAAATATTTCAAAGTACTGGGTCAACACGCTAAGCTGCTGGTTAACGACTCCCAGCTACTAAACAAACGACCGATTTGAGACACGAAGCTCCAGTGAGAAAAACAGGAAGGTATAAGGTCAGGAATATCTTTTCAATTTATAGTATGTTACATTTATAATTTTAAAAAATTTGTGTATTTGGAGGCAAGCTCTAAAAAGTTGCATGTGATTAAGAAATCAAAAAAATACTTTATAAAATAGAGATGCAAAACTTAATAAAAAATCCAAGTAAGAAAAGAAATAAAGTAATATCATGATTAGGATTCTCTAGCACAACCAATAGTTGAATTAACAAAACAATTTCATTAGATGTAGTGTTTTTTAATTATCAAGTTTGCTATGGCAAAATTAAACTAAAATCAATACTGCACCTCTTCCTATAATCTTTTATTGTACCCTCTTTTAGCATTAAGGTATTTTGTAGATTATTATCGCTATGTCACAGCAATGGACAATATATAATAAGCAGGTACTGCATTTTAAGTCAGACAGCACAACTTGAGTGTAAGCAAAAAATCAGTTACAACCAGATATTATAATTCTTTTTTAAATTTCACAAACACTTCATAATTCGTAAAAGATCAACCTCAAGGAAGATTGAATATTCCTTCCACAGTCATTATGTTGTATGTAGATGATCTCAACTCAAAAAAGTCTGCATTTGAAGTTGAAAAACTTAATGCTTGGTCTGAAACTGGCCCCACCTCACTATTAATATCATAAAGGTTTGAAATCTCAACGATAGTGACATAATACAAAATGTTGAAAAAAAATAGATAAAAATATAATATAATTTGAAAAACCAAATTGCCACTCTGAATCAAACTGGTAATTTAAAACGGCCGAAAGAAACAGCCCTAGCTGGATCAGAACCAACAAACTTTATATCACAAGTCTTGCACTTTTTAATGCATTACGCTATGGAGCCCTTAGTCGTAGCATTTGTTGTTACAAATTAGTGCTAACATTTTTAATTTCATTTCCAGTTATGTAAAATACTTTCAGGAAGTAAATGCATGACATTTACACTGGTTTTGTGTATTAATAATTTGATTCTTTCAGTGTATATAATATTTTATCTTCACAAATATAGAAAAAGCTTTAATATCTCAAGATAGCTGCATACTGCAGGATGTGGGAAAAAATAAAAAGTGAATGAAAGTGTAATGTAATTTGCAAGCTAGAGTTGATTCTTTGGATTACTAATACAGCAGTCTACTTATTGAACTATAGAGATCCTATTGGTAGTATTTCTTGTTTACAATCCAATTCTGACCTTTCAATTACAATTTACAATTGCGCAATGAACAAGTTATAGACAGCAGCTTTGCATACTATACTACTGCAGTGTACAGTGTTTGAGATAATATATTTTAAAATGATTAATAAAAGCAGGGTTTTATATAATAAAAATTTTAATATAATAAAAAAATCAAAAGCATTAATGACTGGCAAACTTCCTTAAATAAAAATAACCTTAACTTTAATGTATTTGATGTTAATACGTTATTAAATCAGTATGACTATACAAGATTTGGAGTACATTTAAATCTAAAAGGTAAAAAAAGATAGTAAGTTCGATAATCAAAAATTTTAAATTAGACATAAACAAACAGTCAGAAACAGCAGTAAGGATTACAACTAGAAACGGACATTTTTAAATTATTTTGACAGAGAAGGTAACATTTCAGTATGTAGTATAAGTAGTAATTTAATATATATCAGTAATAGCAATATGTTGTCACCAAAAATTAACCTAGTTTTAGATCAAGGTTATTAAAAAAAAGCATTTTTATCAAAATGTACAATCAATTAGAAATAAGGTCAATGAATTAGAGTTTATTTTACAAGACAAAAATTACCATATCTTATGTTTTAGAACATTGGTTGAGGGACAGAAGTATCATACTTTTGTTTAGATGGCTACTTCATAGCCTCCTATTTTACATGAGCCAGAAAAGCACACGATGGATTTATAATTGTGCTACACAACAAATTTAATAATGCATATAAGAAATTAAACAAAATAAGCAGCTTATCTCAAGAGGTCCATTGTGAAATATCAGCAATTTTGTTAATACCAGTTAACAGCAATAATTAATGTTTATAGATCCCCATTAGAAGATATAAAAATCTTTCTCGATATTATAAATAAAGCTCTCAATCTTGTAGACCCTTCAAACTATGTAGTGCTCTGTGTGATTTAAATGTTAGGTTCAATGTAAATGACAAAAATACCACAAAATTAATAGACCTCTGTCGATCATTTAAATTGAAACACACAGTAACTTTTGAAACCCGTAAAAAGAATTGTATAAATAATGCATTTACAAATCTTAATATTTTCAGTATAAAGGAGCAAAAAACTTAATATCTGATCATTCAGGCGTCGAGTTTAAAGCTGTTGTCCAGTATGAGAAATTCAATTCTTCCACAAAAATGTTTCGTCAAAAATCACAGAAAAATAAATACAACTTATATAAATATCTTGAAGAGGTTGATTGGAATTTAATAATACATAACACTGACATATCAAAAAATTTTGAAAATTTCCTTGCGATTATTATAAAAGCTTTTACAGCTTCCTTCCCGCTTAGAATGGGCTCATGCTTTGATAATAGTTTACGCAAAATGCGTCGTACACTGGAAATATTGCATGAGATTAACAATACTTACCCTACTATACAAAATCAAATAAATTTTAACAATCTCAGAGCTAAATATCGCCAAGCCATAAAGACAGCTAAGTTGAAAAGTACTTCTGACAAAATAAAACAATAAAAAAATCCGATAAAATACTATGTGGCACATTGTAAATGCAAGAAGACCCTCCTGTAACGAAAATATATCCTCTGCATTAACTCCAAATGATTTCAATAATTTCTTTGTCAGTGTAGCTGAAAATGCTACTACATTCATAGAAAAAAACAGCTCTGCACATAATATAAATTCATATTTCATGAACTGTAGTTGTGAAAATTTCTCCTTTAACGCAGTATCAGAAAATGAAGTCAGAAATGTTACAAGCTCCTTAAAAAACAAAACTAGCACAGATGCTTATGAATTAAATACAGAAGTGATTAAATGCTGTAAAAACATTTTGATTAGCCTTCTAACTAAACTAATAAATTCTTGTATTAACAGTAGCATATTTTCAGACTTCTTAAAACTAACTAAGGTTATTCGTTTATTCAAAAAAGGCGACCCAAACACCACATCAAATTATCGCCCTATATCCTTACTACCTATCTTATCAAAAATTTTTGAAAAATTCTCAGGAATCAAATACAAACGCATTTTGAAAAAAATAATGTTTTCTCATCTAATCACTATGGTTTCAGACCAAATAAATCTACAACTGACGCTATCCTATCTTTTATACAGAAAATAATAGACTGTTTTAAAAAACGAGAATTCTGTATGACCTCTTTTCTTGATCTTAGTAAAGCATTTGATTGTGTATCTAATGACATTTTTTTAAATAAATTAGAATATTAAAAATTCGACCGAAACAGTTGCCTGCTGATACAATCTTATTTTAAAAAAACAGGCAACAGTTTGTATACTACAACAGCAGTAAATCTGAGTTGCAGACTATAAAAAATGGTGTACCTCAAGGTTCTATTCTGGGACATATTTTGTTTTAATCTTTGTAAATGATTTACCGTCATATATCGCACTGTCCAAACTTGTTATTTTTGCTGATGATACTACTTTAATAACCAGTTCTTTATCTTGTCTAGACTTGTTCAATAAAAACATGATTAGTCATTTTTCAGCAAGTACATGGTTTGCATCAAACAAATTAAGTTTAAACTCCAATAAAAGTGCACAGATTTTGTTCTCACTAAAACAATATTCATTCTCAAATCCTGAGTCTGTCAAGTTCTTGGGCTTATACCAGGACTGTGATTTAAAATGCTCCTTAAAAAATTGGGTGTCAGATAATATTATCATGCTAGCATATTTTTCGTTATTTCACTCGCATTTATCATCTGCAATACTGGCATGGGGTCATTCCTCACATATAAGACGTTTATTCTCGTTACAATGCAAAGTAATCAGAATAATAGCAGGGATTGGATATAGAGAAAACTGTAAAGCATACTTCAGTTCACTAGGAATTTTAACATTGTCATGTATATACATCAGTACATTCACATAATATAAGAACAAACAATCTTTTGAGAATTCCATTCACATGACTTAAAAATCCTAGGTACTCTTTAAACTATTATGCTTTAAAATTTTATAACCATCTTCTACAAACCATAAAGTTATTACCATTAACAAAGTTTAAAAAGGTAGTAAAAAATTTCTTAATAAAACGGGCATTTTATTCTTTTAAGGAATATTACGGCTACGATTTCATGATTGACTTAAAATAATATTCTACATATTTACTTATATTTGTTACTCGTTTAAATTATGTTTAAAATTTTGTTAGACTATACCCATAACATTGTACTCAATCACAACGTCTTGTGCAAATAATTTATAATTTATCGTTTTTCTTTTAATCTAAACTAAAGTATATGTATATGTTTATATGTATGTACCCACTTTTATATATAATATTGTACTATTATTGTTGACTTATGCAAAATATGTATACATTTCTACATCAATATATCTATGTCTATTGTTGTTTAAGTCCATATAATGCCATATAAGAAAGTTGAAATAATGTATATAGTATATATAATATACATATATATATATATATATATATATATATATATTACTCATATTTAGACCAGGGTAGAAAATTAAATAATCACATCAAATAATTTTAATCACTGTGTAGAAGCTTTTGGAAAAGGTACGCGTTATTAAATAACAGCGTGAAGCATAAAAATTCATTCGTTTTATTAAAATTAAGAAATTTAAATTATTTATAAGACGCTTTATATAAAAGGAAGCAGTATTAGAAAACTTTACGGGTAATTTAATTATCCTAGTAAAGAAACAAATAAAATTACGTGCAAAATTTATATTAATTAACCCTATTTTAAGTAACCGGTATTAAACAAAGTGTACACATAATAATTAATATTTAACTTGTATTCGCTAAAATGAAAGGATATAAGTCCATTTTAATTGGAGTTAATTAAACCATTATTAATAATAAGCATAAAAGTCTGTGAAAATCCAAGATTATAATACCAGAAAATAAAGCTCTGAGAATTAATATTATGTTTGAACACCTGCGTAGTTTAAATATCACGTACGGCGAAAATTTTGTAGATAACAAATGGTTTCAGAGAATCTTGTAGAAACCGTCGCATAATAGTTACGAGAAATGCTAAAGGTGGTTTATTTCACACTCCACATGGACTAAAATAATCGATAATAAAGAATATCAATTTGCATCAATAAGAACAGGTTAGATAGAGACAGATAATATGCGCAAGACCGAGACACATATAGTAAAAGGCGTGAGTAGAGCAACGTCATGGGGTTGCGATTGGTTGAAAGTAAAATGCAAAATTTGAGAGGTAAAAATAACATTTCTTTATAAAAGTCAATTAGTTATTTCCAGACTTTGCGTGCCGTGTTGAAATTTCTGAGATTTAACTGGGGTGAGTACTAAATTCGTAAAAACCGACGCGCGGGCTACGGAATGAGAACATAGAATAACGAAATTCTAGAAACTGTCTGTTTTGGGGGACAGACCTACAGACAGGCTAACCGCTATATATACGGAGGTGAATATGAACAAGCTCTTAGATCTTCGACTTGATTGAACGCGTTATACAGTGCTTTTTAGTTTTCCGGTTTTAATATTAAATAATTTAAACAGTTTGCTCGAATATTATGTGATTTAAACAGCTTGTTCTTTACGTACTACAATGAATGTACGTTAGTGCACTTAGAAAAGAAGATACAAGGTAATAAAGTTTAGTATCACTGTACCAATTGGTAAAATTTACTATGACAAATAAATACACAAAAGTAGGCAGTTTTGGCGTATCTTGGTGAAAGAAGTATGAATTTCTTTGTTATTTTCGGGGTATTAATACTTAAATGGTGCATAAACGTGTCTGGATCCACGAAACAAGGGTCAGATATACACAGAGGAGTTCCGGAAAAGCCCTGAAACAACTTTAGATGAATGGTGATGGAGAAAATTTTAAAGCGTTGAGAATCAGAAGCCGTAAATATAACCCAGTTGGAATGGTGTGATTAACAAAAGGGACGATGTACATTGAAGCTACGAGTGCAAGTAACCTTCAGGTAAATTATACTATTTTGTTTGAACTTTGAGATGTTGGTGTGTGTTGAATAACTTTCTAATTTGTTTATTTAAAATGGACAGTAGTGAAATTGTACTAACAATAATATTTTAATTTTAAGGTGAAATTTGCTTGTTTAAGTAGAAAGGGATATTTAGTATTGATGTTCTGGATTATGATAAAATATGGGTATGTCTTTGAGCTCAATTAGACGAACCTGGTTAATTAACGTAAAGGGTGGTAGATGCTCCTTTGTACTCTGCATATATTGTTATAGTAATTAGTAGGCATCCTACAAGGACTTTAATTCTGGATGCACATTAAAATGAAAATAAATTTAATTTTGAAATTTTCCGATATTAAAATTTATGCTGAATATTAATTTTGAAATTTTAATGTATTGTGAATATTGATGTAAATAGAGTTGACGTTGATGTTTGTGGTAGGAATGTGTTTGTTTTTTATGTATGAGGATGAAAGCTATCTAGAGGAGCAGCCGAGGCGATTAACAGAAGAAAATCAACGAACCAGGTAATTTAATAACTTAGTAGGTTTCACAGCATTCTTTGGCATCCAATTCGTAGGGGCTCGATTCTTAAAGCGGAGTACCCGGAGTTTGGTGGTTTCACAGTAATTTTGACGCCCAATCTGTGGGGCTCGAATGTTTTTTTAAGGGCCAGTTCCCGCATTCAAAGGAGCATTTCAAGCATTCTTGGCGCCCAATCTGTGGGGCTCGATTAGAAAGAGGAGTACCCGGATTTTGGTGGATTCACAGCATTCTTTGACGCCCAATTAGTGAGGCTCGATTCAAATACAGGGAATCACAGCATTCTTTTGGGACCCAAAAGTGAGGCTCGAGTTCCAAATAAAATTTTTGTGATTTTATTCCAGGAAACTGGCGATCTGAGAGAGAGTTTCTGTGTGTTATAAATTTAGGAGTATTTTAGAGTGTGTGTGAGTGATTAGAACGTATGCAGAGAAAAGAGTGGTTAAGGAGTCAAGGAGTGGAAATTGGAAGTGACGATAGTGCATTGTGTGAGAAAATTCTAAAATGGAAGAAGCTGGGGCAGTAGAGATCAGTCAAGGACGGAATCAGGGATCAAGGAAACGAGATGATAATGAGAATGCTAGAAAGAATGAACGATGAATCTAATAGAGCTAGGGAAGAATCCAATAGAAAATTAGAACAGCTAAGCGATGAAGCTAATAGAGCTAGGGAGGAGTCCAACCGAAAATTAGAGCAGATAAGCGGGAAAATTGAGCAATCGACTCAAGAATTTACAGAGTTTAAAAATAGTCTTACCGTAAAGATGGGGGAAGTAGAAAATAGGGTTGATAAAAATGAGCGTGATATTACAGGTCTTCGACAGGAAATGGGACATTTAAGGTCCGAAGTACGCATTTTTTGTGAAGAAGAGATTAATATAAAATGACTGAAGTAACGGACTCATGTAGGGATCAGTTAGGCAGGGTAGAACGCGAAGTTAGTAGTATCAAATACAACATGTCAAATTTAACGGGGGATGGTCCCAGATTTTATACAGGTGGAGTATCATTGGACCAACACATGAAGTTTTATGGCGATAACAGGGTAAATCCACAAATTTTTATTAATAGTGTAAGAAATCTAGTGGGAAATTTATTTGACGAACAGACTAAACTAAATACGATAAAGGCTTTATTAAAGGACAATGCGGAAGCATGGTACAATTTAGTAGGACAGGACATAGACACGTATCAGGACTTTGAAAACAAATTTTTAAAGCACTACTGGAGTGACCACAGACAAGACCAGGTACGAGACGACTTAATCACAGGAAATTTAAGGAGAATTTTCAGGAAGTAGGGAGCAATATGCTATACGCAAGTATAGCATAGCAAAGCAACTGAACCCACCACTGACGGACCGACAAATTATTAAGTATTTATCACGACACTTCGAGGTAGACATAAGACAACACGTAGCACTACAGAACATAGTGGACAGAGAAATGTTTCTAGAATACTTGCAGAGGTACGACGACGTAAGTGGGACGACCTCGGATAAAGGGAAAGACAGATCAACACAGTTAGGTTTGACAATAGACGGGACAACTACGCTAGACGGGGGAATAGTTACGGATACCAGCGACAGAATTGGGAACAGAGACGACCATATGTTAGGAGTAATAGTTTAGGAAGGGGACCTGCACCGAGACCGGGACCTACCAGAATGAATAGTTCACCAGACATGAGCGGGACTGCTAATACAGACACGGAACGAGTGGAAACGCCTAGGACATACGCTGAGGTGACGGCTAGACCAGGACCGAGTAGGGAAAACAGACCTGGACAGGATTTTTAGAACGCGACAGACCACTAGATTTCAGTGTAAATGTATATGAACATCCACGTGAATTTTTCAAAATTGAGGAGGAAGTAGAGCCAGAAACTAAGGAAAAATTATGTTTGCCAATTATTAATTTAGAAATTTTTGAAAATAATGTAGAAGTATTACTTGATACAGGGGCAGAGGCGAGTTTAATATCGGAGGAATTCGTCAGCAAAATTAGGGATAAGGTTTGTGATAGAATTATGCCTATAAAGCGTAGTCATTTAGTAGCTCCAAATAAAAAGAAGTTTGCTGTAGTAAATAGTGTTGTGGTGCTTAGGATAGATATAGGAGATTTAAGCTGTGAACAGGATTTTGTAATAGTACCTGGACTGAAGTTTCAGAGCATTTTAGGTGTTGACTGTATGATGAAGTTAGGGGTTTTGATAGATATGGAACGGAAGGTAATAAGGATTAAGGATAGGGTAGTGCCATGGAAGGGCAGTTATGAAGTCACAGAGGATGACACGGGGTTTAGTATTAATGTAGTAGAGGTAGAGGATGATGAAGGTAAACAGATCAACACAATAAGATGTCCAGAGGATAGGATAGTAGAGGTTCAAGCTTTAGTACAAAAACATGCAGAATTAGTGGGGGTAGAAGCAACAGCAGCAGATCGGGAGCAGGTAAAGGCAGAATTATTTTTGACGAAGTTAAGTGGCAAGTTTGTTTTTAATAAAGTAGATTTAAGGAATTCATTCTGGCGGATTCCATTACACAAGAATTCTAGAAGGTACATAGGATTTTCCGTAGAGAGAAAAATCGAGAATTGTAAAGTAGTATCGTTTGGTTTGTCGGCAGAAAAGGAAATGATAATGAATAAGAAACAGACAAGTATAGGGCATGAAGAAGAAGTAATAGTAAAGAGTCAGGATAATAGGGATGAGTTTATTGTATGTGAGATAATAGGGATGATAAGTATAGATATAGAAGGGGGAGAAATAGGGATGAAGAGTATTAGGATGGTGAGAAGAAAGACTTGGAGGGTCAAGAAGAGAGTTAGATTTAAATAACTTGAACAAAGGATAGAGATAGGTGAATTTTAGTATAGATATAGAAGAGAGTAGATAGGTGTACAATAGAGTAAAATTTAAATAGGATAGGGATAGAATAGGTGTAGGTAGAAGAGTAGAAGTAAGTGTTTATAGAAAATAAAGCTAGGTATAGGATAAATATGGGAGATAATTAGGATTAGTTAGGGGGAAGTGAAGTATAGTGAAGATTAGTTAAAAGTTAGGAATAGGATAGGTATATAGGATGTATATAGGATTAGATGGATAAGTAGGATGAAGTTAGGGATAATTTCAGTTTATAAAATTAGGTGAGAGTTAGGAATAAGATAGGGATATAGGACAGGTGTAAATAATTTTTGATTGGATAAGGTAGGTGTTAGATAGATAAGGAGAGAGAGATAGGCATTTTTTGTAAATTTTGTTTGCGGTTTAAATATTTTATATTTGAATTCAAATAAGTGGGATTATTTGTATTCAAATAGGGGAAAATACTCATATTTAGACCAGGGTAGAAAATTAAATAATCACATCAAATAATTTTAATCACTGTGTAGAAGCTTTTGGAAAAGGTACGGTTATTAAATAACAGCGTGAAGCATAAAAATTCATTCGTTTTATTAAAATTAAGAAATTTAAATTATTTATAAGACGCTTTATATAAAAGGAAGCAGTATTAGAAAACTTTACGGGTAATTTAATTATCCTAGTAAAGAAACAAATAAAATTACGTGCAAAATTTATATTAATTAACCCTATTTTAAGTAACCGGTATTAAACAAAGTGTACACATAATAATTAATATTTAACTTGTATTCGCTAAAAATGAAAGGATAGAAGTCCATTTTAATTGGAGTTAATTAAACCATTATTAATAATAAGCATAAAAGTCTGTGAAAATCCAAGATTATAATACCAGAAAATAAAGCTCTGAGAATTAATATTATGTTTGAACACCTGCGTAGTTTAAATATCACGTACGGCGAAAATTTTGTAGATAACAAATGGTTTCAGAGAATCTTGTAGAAACCGTCGCATAATAGTTACGAGAAATGCTAAAGGTGGGTTATTTCACACTCCACATGGACTAAAATAATCGATAATAAAGAATATCAATTTGCATCAATAAGAACAGGTTAGATAGAGACAGATAATATGCGCAAGACCGAGACACATATAGTAAAAGGCGTGAGTAGAGCAACGTCATGGGGTTGCGATTGGTTGAAAGTAAATGCAAAATTTGAGAGGTAAAATAACATTTCTTTATAAAAGTCAATTAGTTATTTCTAGACTTTGCGTGCCGTGTTGAAATTTCTGAGATTTAACTGGGGTGAGTACTAAATTGTAAAACCGACGCGCGGGCTACGGAATGAGAACATAGAATAACGAAATTCTAGAAACTTTCTGTTTTGGGGAACAGACCTACAGACAGGCTAACCGCTATATATACGGAGGTGAATATGAACAAGCTCTTAGATCTTCGACTTGATTGAACGCGTTATACAGTGCTTTTAGTTTTCCGGTTTTAATATTAAATAATTTAAACAGTTTGCTCGAATATTATGTGATTTAAACAGCTTGTTCTTTACGTACTACAATGAATGTACGTTAGTGCACTTAGAAAAGAAGATACAAGGTAATAAAGTTTAGTATCACTGTACCAATTGGTAAAATTTACTATGACAAATAAATACACAAAAGTAGGCAGTTTTGGCGTATCTTGGTGAAAGAAGTATGAATTTCTTTGTTATTTTCGGGGTATTAATACTTAAATGGTGCATAAACGTGTCTGGATCCACGAAACAAGGGTCAGATATACACAGAGGAGTTCCGGAAAAGCCCTGAAACAACTTTAGATGAATGGTGATGGAGAAAATTTTAAAGCGTTGAGAATCAGAAGCCGTAAATATAACCCAGTTGGAATGGTGTGATTAACAAAAGGGACGATGTACATTGAAGCTACGAGTGCAAGTAACCTTCAGGTAAATTATACTATTTTGTTTGAACTTTGAGATGTTGGTGTGTGTTGAATAACTTTCTAATTTGTTTATTTAAAATGGACAGTAGTGAAATTGTACTAACAATAATATTTTAATTTTAAGGTGAAATTTGCTTGTTTAAGTAGAAAGGGATATTTAGTATTGATGTTCTGGATTATGATAAAATATGGGTATGTCTTTGAGCTCAATTAGACGAACCTGGTTAATTAACGTAAAGGGGTGGTAGATGCTCCCTTTGTACTCTGCATATATTGTTATAGTAATTAGTAGGCATCCTACAAGGACTTTAATTCTGGATGCACATTAAAATGAAAATAAATTTAATTTTGAAATTTTCCGATATTAAAATTTATGCTGAATATTAATTTTGAAATTTTAATGTATTGTGAATATTGATGTAAATAGAGTTGACGTTGATGTTTGTGGTAGGAATGTGTTTGTTTTTTATGTATGAGGATGAAAGCTATCTAGAGGAGCAGCCGAGGCGATTAACAGAAGAAAATCAACGAACCAGGTAATTTAATAACTTAGTAGGTTTCACAGCATTCTTTGGCATCCAATTCGTAGGGGCTCGATTCTTAAAGCGGAGTACCCGGAGTTTGGTGGTTTCACAGTAATTTTGACGCCCAATCTGTGGGGCTCGAATGTTTTTAAGGGCCAGTTCCCGCATTCAAAGGAGCATTTCACAGCATTCTTGGCGCCCAATCTGTGGGGCTCGATTAGAAAGAGGAGTACCGGATTTTGGTGGATTCACAGCATTCTTTGACGCCCAATTAGTGAGGCTCGATTCAAATACAGGAATCACAGCATTCTTTGGCGACCCAAAAGTGAGGCTCGAGTTCCAAATAAAATTTTTGTGATTTTATTCCAGGAAACTGGCGATCTGAGAGAGAGTTTCTGTGTGTATAAATTTAGGAGTATTTTAGAGTGTGTGAGTGATTAGAACGTATGCAGAGAAAAGAGTGGTTAAGGAGTCAAGGAGTGGAAATTGGAAGTGACGATAGTGCATTGTGTGAGAAAAATTCTAAAATGGAAGAAGCTGGGGCAGTAAAGATCAGTCAAGGACGGAATCAGGGATCAAGGAAACGAGATGATAATGAGAATGCTAGAAAGAATGAACGATGAATCTAATAGAGCTAGGGAAGAATCCAATAGAAAATTAGAACAGCTAAGCGATGAAGCTAATAGAGCTAGGAGGAGTCCAACCGAAAATTAGAGCAGATAAGCGGGAAAATTGAGCAATCGACTCAAGAATTTACAGAGTTTAAAATAGTCTTACCGTAAAGATGGGGAAGTAGAAAATAGGGTTGATAAAAATGAGCGTGATATTACAGGTCTTCGACAGGAAATGGGACATTTAAGGTCCGAAGTACGCATTTTTGTGAAGAAGAGATTAATATAAAATGACTGAAGTAACGGACTCATGTAGGGATCAGTTAGGCAGGGTAGAACGCGAAGTTAGTAGTATCAAATACAACATGTCAAATTTAACGGGGGATGGTCCCAGATTTTATACAGGTGGAGTATCATTGGACCAACACATGAAGTTTTATGGCGATAACAGGGTAAATCCACAAATTTTTATTAATAGTGTAAGAAATCTAGTGGGAAATTTATTTGACGAACAGACTAAACTAAATACGATAAAGGCTTTATTAAAGGACAATGCGGAAGCATGGTACAATTTAGTAGGACAGGACATAGACACGTATCAGGACTTTGAAAACAAATTTTAAAGCACTACTGGAGTGACCACAGACAAGACCAGGTACGAGACGACTTAATCACAGGAAATTTAAGGAGAATTTTCAGGAAGTAGGGAGCAATATGCTATACGCAAGTATAGCATAGCAAAGCAACTGAACCCACCACTGACGGACCGACAAATTATTAAGTATTTATCACGACACTTCGAGGTAGACATAAGACAACACGTAGCACTACAGAACATAGTGGACAGAGAAATGTTTCTAGAATACTTGCAGAGGTACGACGACGTAAGTAGTGGACGACCTCGGGATAACAGGGAAAGACAGATCAACACAGTTAGGTTTGACAATAGACGGGACAACTACGCTAGACGGGGGAATAGTTACGGATACCAGCGACAGAATTGGGAACAGAGACGACCATATGTTAGGAGTAATAGTTTAGGAAGGGGACCTGCACCGAGACCGGGACCTACCAGAATGAATAGTTCACCAGACATGAGCGGGACTGCTAATACAGACACGGAACGAGTGGAAACGCCTAGGACATACGCTGAGGTGACGGCTAGACCAGGACCGAGTAGGGAAAACAGACCTGGACAGGATTTTTAGAACGCGACAGACCACTAGATTTCAGTGTAAATGTATATGAACATCCACGTGAATTTTTCAAAATTGAGGAGGAAGTAGAGCCAGAAACTAAGGAAAAATTATGTTTGCCAATTATTAATTTAGAAATTTTTGAAAATAATGTAGAAGTATTACTTGATACAGGGGCAGAGGCGAGTTTAATATCGGAGGAATTCGTCAGCAAAATTAGGGATAAGGTTTGTGATAGAATTATGCCTATAAAGCGTAGTCATTTAGTAGCTCCAAATAAAAAGAAGTTTGCTGTAGTAAATAGTGTTGTGGTGCTTAGGATAGATATAGGAGATTTAAGCTGTGAACAGGATTTTGTAATAGTACCTGGACTGAAGTTTCAGAGCATTTTAGGTGTTGACTGTATGATGAAGTTAGGGGTTTTGATAGATATGGAACGGAAGGTAATAAGGATTAAGGATAGGGTAGTGCCATGGAAGGGCAGTTATGAAGTCACAGAGGATGACACGGGGTTTAGTATTAATGTAGTAGAGGTAGAGGATGATGAAGGTAAACAGATCAACACAATAAGATGTCTAGAGGATAGGATAGTAGAGGTTCAAGCTTTAGTACAAAAACATGCAGAATTAGTGGGGGTAGAAGCAACAGCAGCAGATCGGGAGCAGGTAAAGGCAGAATTATTTTGACGAAGTTAAGTGGCAAGTTTGTTTTAATAAAGTAGATTTAAGGAATTCATTCTGGCGGATTCCATTACACAAGAATTCTAGAAGGTACATAGGATTTTCCGTAGAGAGAAAAATCGAGAATTGTAAAGTAGTATCGTTTGGTTTGTCGGCAGAAAAGGAAATGATAATGAATAAGAAACAGACAAGTATAGGGCATGAAGAAGAAGTAATAGTAAAGAGTCAGGATAATAGGGATGAGTTTATTGTATGTGAGATAATAGGGATGATAAGTATAGATATAGAAGGGGGAGAAATAGGGATGAAGAGTATTAGGATGGTGAGAAGAAAGACTTGGAGGGTCAAGAAGAGAGTTAGATTTAAATAACTTGAACAAAGGATAGAGATAGGTGAATTTTAGTATAGATATAGAAGAGAGTAGATAGGTGTACAATAGAGTAAAATTTAAATAGGATAGGGATAGAATAGGTGTAGATAGAAGAGTAGAAGTAAGTGTTTATAGAAAATAAAGCTAGGTATAGGATAAATATGGGAGATAATTAGGATTAGTTAGGGGGAAGTGAAGTATAGTGAAGATTAGTTAAAAGTTAGGAATAGGATAGGTATATAGGATGTATATAGGATTAGATGGATAAGTAGGATGAAGTTAGGGATAATTTCAGTTTATAAAATTAGGTGAGAGTTAGGAATAAGATAGGGATATAGGACAGGTGTAAATAATTTTTTGATTGGATAAGGTAGGTAAGTTAGATAGATAAGGGTAGAGAGAGATAGGCATTTTTTTGTAAATTTTGTTTGCGGTTTAAATATTTTATATTTGAATTCAAATAAGTGGGATTATTTGTATTCAAATAGGGGGAAAATACTCATATTTAGACCAGGGTAGAAAATTAAATAATCACATCAAATAATTTTAATCACTGTGTAGAAGCTTTTGGAAAAGGTACGCGTTATTAAATAACAGCGTGAAGCATAAAAATTCATTCGTTTTATTAAAATTAAGAAATTTAAATTATTTATAAGACGCTTTATATAAAAGGAAGCAGTATTAGAAAACTTTACGGTAATTTAATTATCCTAGTAAAGAAACAAATAAAAATTACGTGCAAAATTTATATTAATTAACCCTATTTTAAGTAACCGGTATTAAACAAAGTGTACACATAATAATTAATATTTAACTTGTATTCGCTAAAATGAAAGGATAGAAGTCCATTTTAATTGGAGTTAATTAAACCATTATTAATAATAAGCATAAAAGTCTGTGAAAATCCAAGATTATAATACCAGAAAATAAAGCTCTGAGAATTAATATTATGTTTGAACACCTGCGTAGTTTAAATATCACGTACGGCGAAAATTTTGTAGATAACAAATGGTTTCAGAGAATCTTGTAGAAACCGTCGCATAATAGTTACGAGAAATGCTAAAGGTGGGTTATTTCACACTCCACATGGACTAAAATAATCGATAATAAAGAATATCAATTTGCATCAATAAGAACAGGTTAGATAGAGACAGATAATATGCGCAAGACCGAGACACATATAGTAAAAGGCGTGAGTAGAGCAACGTCATGGGGTTGCGATTGGTTGAAAGTAAAATGCAAAATTTGAGAGGTAAAAATAACATTTCTTTATAAAAGTCAATTAGTTATTTCCAGACTTTGCGTGCCGTGTTGAAATTTCTGAGATTTAACTGGGGTGAGTACTAAATTCGTAAAAACCGACGCGCGGGCTACGGAATGGGAACATAGAATAACGAAATTCTAGAAACTTTCTGTTTTGGGGAACAGACCTACAGACAGGCTAACCGCTATATATACGGAGGTGAATATGAACAAGCTCTTAGATCTTCGACTTGATTGAACGCGTTATACAGTGCTTTTTAGTTTTCCGGTTTTAATATTAAATAATTTAAACAGTTTGCTCGAATATTATGTGATTTAAACAGCTTGTTCTTTACGTACTACAATGAATGTACGTTAGTGCACTTAGAAAAGAAGATACAAGGTAATAAAGTTTAGTATCACTGTACCAATTGGTAAAATTTACTATGACAAATAAATACACAAAAGTAGGCAGTTTTGGCGTATCTTGGTGAAAGAAGTATGAATTTCTTTGTTATTTTTCGGGGGTATTAATACTTAAATGGTGCATAAACGTGTCTGGATCCACGAAACAAGGGTCAGATATACACGAGGAGTTCCGGAAAAGCCCTGAAACAACTTTAGATGAATGGTGATGGAGAAAATTTTAAAGCGTTGAGAATCAGAAGCCGTAAATATAACCCAGTTGGAATGGTGTGATTAACAAAAGGGACGATGTACATTGAAGCTACGAGTGCAAGTAACCTTCAGGTAAATTATACTATTTTGTTTGAACTTTGAGATGTTGGTGTGTGTTGAATAACTTTCTAATTTGTTTATTTAAAATGGACAGTAGTGAAATTGTACTAACAATAATATTTTAATTTTAAGGTGAAATTTGCTTGTTTAAGTAGAAAGGGATATTTAGTATTGATGTTCTGGATTATGATAAAAATATGGGTATGTCTTTGAGCTCAATTAGACGAACCTGGTTAATTAACGTAAAGGGTGGTAGATGCTCCTTTGTACTCTGCATATATTGTTATAGTAATTAGTAGGCATCCTACAAGGACTTTAATTCTGGATGCACATTAAAATGATAATAAATTTAATTTTGAAATTTTCCGATATTAAAATTTATGCTGAATATTAATTTTGAAATTTTAATGTATTGTGAATATTGATGTAAATAGAGTTGACGTTGATGTTTGTGGTAGGAATGTGTTTGTTTTTTTTATGTATGAGGATGAAAGCTATCTAGAGGAGCAGCCGAGGCGATTAACAGAAGAAAATCAACGAACCAGGTAATTTAATAACTTAGTAGGTTTCACAGCATTCTTTGGCATCCAATTCGTAGGGGCTCGATTCTTAAAGCGGAGTACCCGGAGTTTGGTGGTTTCACAGTAATTTTGACGCCCAATCTGTGGGGCTCGAATGTTTTTAAGGGCCAGTTCCCGCATTCAAAGGAGCATTTCACAGCATTCTTGGCGCCCAATCTGTGGGGCTCGATTAGAAAGAGGAGTACCCGGATTTTGGTGGATTCACAGCATTCTTTGACGCCCAATTAGTGAGGCTCGATTCAAATACAGGGAATCACAGCATTCTTTGGCGACCCAAAAGTGAGGCTCGAGTTCCAAATAAAATTTTTGTGATTTTATTCCAGGAAACTGGCGATCTGAGAGAGAGTTTCTGTGTGTATAAATTTAGAGTATTTTAGAGTGTGTGTGAGTGATTAGAACGTATGCAGAGAAAAGAGTGGTTAAGGAGTCAAGGAGTGGAAATTGGAAGTGACGATAGTGCATTGTGTGAGAAAAATTCTAAAATGGAAGAAGCTGGGGGCAGTAGAGATCAGTCAAGGACGGAATCAGGGATCAAGGAAACGAGATGATAATGAGAATGCTAGAAAGAATGAACGATGAATCTAATAGAGCTAGGAAGAATCCAATAGAAAATTAGAACAGCTAAGCGATGAAGCTAATAGAGCTAGGAGGAGTCCAACCGAAAATTAGAGCAGATAAGCGGGAAAATTGAGCAATCGACTCAAGAATTTACAGAGTTTAAAAATAGTCTTACCGTAAAGATGGGGGAAGTAGAAAATAGGGTTGATAAAAATGAGCGTGATATTACAGGTCTTCGACAGGAAATGGGACATTTAAGGTCCGAAGTACGCATTTTTTGTGAAGAAGAGATTAATATAAAAATGACTGAAGTAACGGACTCATGTAGGGATCAGTTAGGCAGGGTAGAACGCGAAGTTAGTAGTATCAAATACAACATGTCAAATTTAACGGGGATGGTCCCAGATTTTATACAGGTGGAGTATCATTGGACCAACACATGAAGTTTTATGGCGATAACAGGGTAAATCCACAAATTTTTATTAATAGTGTAAGAAATCTAGTGGAAATTTATTTGACGAACAGACTAAACTAAATACGATAAAGGCTTTATTAAAGGACAATGCGGAAGCATGGTACAATTTAGTAGGACAGGACATAGACACGTATCAGGACTTTGAAAACAAATTTTTAAAGCACTACTGGAGTGACCACAGACAAGACCAGGTACGAGACGACTTAATCACAGGAAATTTAAGGAGAATTTTCAGGAAGTAGGAGCAATATGCTATACGCAAGTATAGCATAGCAAAGCAACTGAACCCACCACTGACGGACCGACAAATTATTAAGTATTTATCACGACACTTCGAGGTAGACATAAGACAACACGTAGCACTACAGAACATAGTGGACAGAGAAATGTTTCTAGAATACTTGCAGAGGTACGACGACGTAAGTAGTGGACGACCTCGGATAACAGGGAAAGACAGATCAACACAGTTAGGTTTGACAATAGACGGGACAACTACGCTAGACGGGGAATAGTTACGGATACCAGCGACAGAATTGGGAACAGAGACGACCATATGTTAGGAGTAATAGTTTAGGAAGGGACCTGCACCGAGACCGGGACCTACCAGAATGAATAGTTCACCAGACATGAGCGGGACTGCTAATACAGACACGGAACGAGTGGAAACGCCTAGGACATACGCTGAGGTGACGGCTAGACCAGGACCGAGTAGGGAAAACAGACCTGGACAGGATTTTTAGAACGCGACAGACCACTAGATTTCAGTGTAAATGTATATGAACATCCACGTGAATTTTTCAAAATTGAGGAGGAAGTAGAGCCAGAAACTAAGGAAAAATTATGTTTGCCAATTATTAATTTAGAAATTTTTGAAAATAATGTAGAAGTATTACTTGATACAGGGGCAGAGGCGAGTTTAATATCGGAGGAATTCGTCAGCAAAATTAGAGATAAGGTTTGTGATAGAATTATGCCTATAAAGCGTAGTCATTTAGTAGCTCCAAATAAAAAGAAGTTTGCTGTAGTAAATAGTGTTGTGGTGCTTAGGATAGATATAGGAGATTTAAGCTGTGAACAGGATTTTGTAATAGTACCTGGACTGAAGTTTCAGAGCATTTTAGGTGTTGACTGTATGATGAAGTTAGGGTTTTGATAGATATGGAACGGAAGGTAATAAGGATTAAGGATAGGGTAGTGCCATGGAAGGGCAGTTATGAAGTCACAGAGGATGACACGGGGTTTAGTATTAATGTAGTAGAGGTAGAGGATGATGAAGGTAAACAGATCAACACAATAAGATGTCTAGAGGATAGGATAGTAGAGGTTCAAGCTTTAGTACAAAAACATGCAGAATTAGTGGGGTAGAAGCAACAGCAGCAGATCGGGAGCAGGTAAAGGCAGAATTATTTTGACGAAGTTAAGTGGCAAGTTTGTTTTTAATAAAGTAGATTTAAGGAATTCATTCTGGCGGATTCCATTACACAAGAATTCTAGAAGGTACATAGGATTTTCCGTAGAGAAAAATCGAGAATTGTAAAGTAGTATCGTTTGGTTTGTCGGCAGAAAAGGAAATGATAATGAATAAGAAACAGACAAGTATAGGGCATGAAGAAGAAGTAATAGTAAAGAGTCAGGATAATAGGGATGAGTTTATTGTATGTGAGATAATAGGGATGATAAGTATAGATATAGAAGGGGGAGAAATAGGGATGAAGAGTATTAGGATGGTGAGAAGAAAGACTTGGAGGGTCAAGAAGAGAGTTAGATTTAAATAACTTGAACAAAGGATAGAGATAGGTGAATTTTAGTATAGATATAGAAGAGAGTAGATAGGTGTACAATAGAGTAAAATTTAAATAGGATAGGGATAGAATAGGTGTAGATAGAAGAGTAGAAGTAAGTGTTTATAGAAAATAAAGCTAGGTATAGGATAAATATGGGAGATAATTAGGATTAGTTAGGGGGAAGTGAAGTATAGTGAAAATTAGTTAAAAGTTAGGAATAGGATAGGTATATAGGATGTATATAGGATTAGATGGATAAGTAGGATGAAGTTAGGGATAATTTCAGTTTATAAAATTAGGTGAGAGTTAGGAATAAGATAGGGATATAGGACAGGTGAAAATAATTTTTGATTGGATAAGGTAGGTAAGTTAGATAGATAAGGGTAGAGAGAGATAGGCATTTTTTTGTAAATTTTGTTTGCGGTTTAAATATTTTATATTTGAATTCAAATAAGTGGGATTATTTGTATTCAAATAAGGGGGAAAATACTCATATTTAGACCAGGGTAGAAAATTAAATAATCACATCAAATAATTTTAATCACTGTGTAGAAGCTTTTGGAAAAGGTACGCGTTATTAAATAACAGCGTGAAGCATAAAAATTCATTCGTTTTATTAAAATTAAGAAATTTAAATTATTTATAAGACGCTTTATATAAAAAGAAGCAGTATTAGAAAACTTTACGGGTAATTTAATTATCCCTAGTAAAGAAACAAATAAAAATTACGTGCAAAATTTATATTAATTAACCCTATTTTAAGTAACCGGTATTAAACAAAGTGTACACATAATAATTAATATTTAACTTGTATTCGCTAAAAATGAAAGGATAGAAGTCCATTTTAATTGGAGTTAATTAAACCATTATTAATAATAAGCATAAAAGTCTGTGAAAATCCAAGATTATAATACCAGAAAATAAAGCTCTGAGAATTAATATTATGTTTGAACACCTGCGTAGTTTAAATATCACGTACGGCGAAAATTTTGTAGATAACAAATGGTTTCAGAGAATCTTGTAGAAACCGTCGCATAATAGTTACGAGAAATGCTAAAGGTGGGTTATTTCACACTCCACATGGACTAAAATAATCGATAATAAAGAATATCAATTTGCATCAATAAGAACAGGTTAGATAGAGACAGATAATATGCGCAAGACCGAGACACATATAGTAAAAGGCGTGAGTAGAGCAACGTCATGGGGTTGCGATTGGTTGAAAGTAAATGCAAAATTTGAGAGGTAAAATAACATTTCTTTATAAAAGTCAATTAGTTATTTCCAGACTTTGCGTGCCGTGTTGAAATTTCTGAGATTTAACTGGGGTGAGTACTAAATTGTAAAACCGACGCGCGGGCTACGGAATGAGAACATAGAATAACGAAATTCTAGAAACTGTCTGTTTTGGGGAACAGACCTACAGACAGGCTAACCGCTATATATACGGAGGTGAATATGAACAAGCTCTTAGATCTTCGACTTGATTGAACGCGTTATACAGTGCTTTTTAGTTTTCCGGTTTTAATATTAAATAATTTAAACAGTTTGCTCGAATATTATGTGATTTAAACAGCTTGTTCTTTACTTAGAAAAGAAGATACAAGGTAATAAAGTTTAGTATTACTGTACCAATTGGTAAAATTTACTATGACAAATAAATACACAAAAGTAGGCAGTTTTGGCGTATCTTGGTGAAAGAAGTATGAATTTCTTTGTTATTTTTCGGGGGTATTAATACTTAAATGGTGCATAAACGTGTCTGGATCCACGAAACAAGGGTCAGATATACACAGAGGAGTTCCGGAAAAGCCCTGAAACAACTTTAGATGAATGGTGATGGAGAAAATTTTAAAGCGTTGAGAATCAGAAGCCGTAAATATAACCCAGTTGGAATGGTGTGATTAACAAAAGGGACGATGTACATTGAAGCTACGAGTGCAAGTAACCTTCAGGTAAATTATACTATTTTGTTTGAACTTTGAGATGTTGGTGTGTGTTGAATAACTTTCTAATTTGTTTATTTAAAATGGACAGTAGTAAAATTGTACTAACAATAATATTTTAATTTTAAGGTGAAATTTGCTTGTTTTCAGTGTAAATGTATATGAACATCCACGTGAATTTTTCAAAATTGAGGAGGAAGTAGAGCCAGAAACTAAGGAAAATTATGTTTGCCAATTATTAATTTAGAAATTTTGAAAATAATGTAGAAGTATTACTTGATACAGGGGCAGAGGCGAGTTTAATATCGGAGGAATTCGTCAGCAAAATTAGGGATAAGGTTTGTGATAGAATTATGCCTATAAAGCGTAGTCATTTAGTAGCTCCAAATAAAAAGAAGTTTGCTGTAGTAAATAGTGTTGTGGTGCTTAGGATAGATATAGGAGATTTAAGCTGTGAACAGGATTTTGTAATTGTACCTGGACTGAAGTTTCAGAGCATTTTAGGTGTTGACTGTATGATGAAGTTAGGGTTTTGATAGATATGGAACGGAAGGTAATAAGGATTAAGGATAGGGTAGTGCCATGGAAGGGCAGTTATGAAGTCACAGAGGATGACACGGGTTTAGTATTAATGTAGTAGAGGTAGAGGATGATGAAGGTAAACAGATCAACACAATAAGATGTCCAGAGGATAGGATAGTAGAGGTTCAAGCTTTAGTACAAAAACATGCAGAATTAGTGGGGTAGAAGCAACAGCAGCAGATCGGGAGCAGGTAAAGGCAGAATTATTTTGACGAAGTTAAGTGGCAAGTTTGTTTTAATAAAGTAGATTTAAGGAATTCATTCTGGCGGATTCCATTACACAAGAATTCTAGAAGGTACATAGGATTTTCCGTAGAGAAAAATCGAGAATTGTAAAGTAGTATCGTTTGGTTTGTCGGCAGAAAAGGAAATGATAATGAATAAGAAACAGACAAGTATAGGGCATGAAGAAGAATAAAGTAAAGAGTCAGGATAATAGGGATGAGTTTATTGTATGTGAGATAATAGGGATGATAAGTATAGATATAGAAGGGGAGAAATAGGGATGAAGAGTATTAGGATGGTGAGAAGAAAGACTTGGAGGGTCAAGAAGAGAGTTAGATTTAAATAACTTGAACAAAGGATAGAGATAGGTGAATTTTAGTATAGATATAGAAGAGAGTAGATAGGTGTACAATAGAGTAAAATTTAAATAGGATAGGGATAGAATAGGTGTAGATAGAAGAGTAGAAGTAAGTGTTTATAGAAAATAAAGCTAGGTATAGGATAAATATGGGAGATAATTAGGATTAGTTAGGGAAGTGAAGTATAGTGAAGATTAGTTAAAAGTTAGGAATAGGATAGGTATATAGGATGTATATAGGATTAGATGGATAAGTAGGATGAAGTTAGGGATAATTTCAGTTTATAAAATTAGGTGAGAGTTAGGAAAAGATAGGGATATAGGACAGGTGTAAATAATTTTTGATTGGATAAGGTAGGTAAGTTAGATAGATAAGGGTAGAGAGATAGGCATTTTTTGTAAATTTTGTTTGCGGTTTAAATATTTTATATTTGAATTCAAATAAGTGGGATTATTTGTATTCAAATAAGGGGAAAATACCATATTTAGACCAGGGTAGAAAATTAAATAATCACATCAAATAATTTTAATCACTGTGTAGAAGCTTTTGGAAAAGGTACGCGTTATTAAATAACAGCGTGAAGCATAAAAATTCATTCGTTTTATTAAAATTAAGAAATTTAAATTATTTATAAGACGCTTTATATAAAAGGAAGCAGTATTAGAAAACTTTACGGGTAATTTAATTATCCTAGTAAAGAAACAAATAAAAATTACGTGCAAAATTTATATTAATTAACCCTATTTTAAGTAACCGGTATTAAACAAAGTGTACACATAATTTAATATTTAACTTGTATTCGCTAAAATGAAAGGATAGAAGTCCATTTTAATTGGAGTTAATTAAACCATTATTAATAATAAGATAAAAGTCTGTGAAAATCCAAGATTATAATACCAGAAAATAAAGCTCTGAGAATTAATATTATGTTTGAACACCTGCGTAGTTTAAATATCACGTACGGCGAAAATTTTGTAGATAACAAATGGTTTCAGAGAATCTTGTAGAAACCGTCGCATAATAGTTACGAGAAATGCTAAAGGTGGGTTATTTCACACTCCACATGGACTAAAATAATCGATAATAAAGAATATCAATTTGCATCAATAAGAACAGGTTAGATAGAGACAGATAATATGCGCAAGACCGAGACACATATAGTAAAAGGCGTGAGTAGAGCAACGTCATGGGGTTGCGATTGGTTGAAAGTAAATGCAAAATTTGAGAGGTAAAATAACATTTCTTTATAAAAGTCAATTAGTTATTTCCAGACTTTGCGTGCCGTGTTGAAATTTCTGAGATTTAACTGGGGTGAGTACTAAATTGTAAAACCGACGCGCGGGCTACGGAATGAGAACATAGAATAACGAAATTCTAGAAACTGTCTGTTTTGGGGAACAGACCTACAGACAGGCTAACCGCTATATATACGGAGGTGAATATGAACAAGCTCTTAGATCTTCGACTTGATTGAACGCGTTATACAGTGCTTTTAGTTTTCCGGTTTTAATATTAAATAATTTAAACAGTTTGCTCGAATATTATGTGATTTAAACAGCTTGTTCTTTACTTAGAAAAGAAGATACAAGGTAATAAAGTTTAGTATTACTGTACCAATTGGTAAAATTTACTATGACAAATAAATACACAAAAGTAGGCAGTTTTGGCGTATCTTGGTGAAAGAAGTATGAATTTCTTTGTTATTTTCGGGGTATTAATACTTAAATGGTATAAACGTGTCTGGATCCACGAAACAAGGGTCAGATATACACAGAGGAGTTCCGGAAAAGCCCTGAAACAACTTTAGATGAATGGTGATGGAAAAATTTTAAAGCGTTGAGAATCAGAAGCCGTAAATATAACCCAGTTGGAATGGTGTGATTAACAAAAGGGACGATGTACATTGAAGCTACGAGTGCAAGTAACCTTCAGGTAAATTATACTATTTTGTTTGAACTTTGAGATGTTGGTGTGTTGAATAACTTTCTAATTTGTTTATTTAAAATGGACAGTAGTAAAATTGTACTAACAATAATATTTTAATTTTAAGGTGAAATTTGCTTGTTTTAGTAGAAAGGGTATTTAGTATTGGTGTTCTGGATTATGATAAAATATGGGTATGTCTTTGAGCTCAATTAGACGAACCTGGTTAATTAACGTAAAGGGTAGATGCTCCTTTGTACTCTGCATATATTGTTATAGTAATTAGTAGGCATCCTACAAAGACTTTAATTCTGGATGCACATTAAAATGAAAATAAATTTAATTTTGAAATTTTCCGATATTAAAATTTATGCTGAATATTAATTTTGAAATTTTAATGTATTGTGAATATTGATGTAAATAGAGTTGACGTTGATGTTTGTGGTAGGAATGTGTTTGTTTTTATGTATGAGGATGAAAGCTATCTAGAGGAGCAGCCGAGGCGATTAACAGAAGAAAATCAACGAACCAGGTAATTTAATAACTTAGTAGGTTTCACAGCATTCTTTGGCATCCAATTCGTAGGGGCTCGATTCTTAAAGCGGAGTACCCGGAGTTTGGTGGTTTCACAGTAATTTTGACGCCCAATCTGTGGGGCTCGAATGTTTTAAGGGCCAGTTCCCGCATTCAAAGGAGCATTTCACAGCAATATATATATATATATATATATATATAATATTGAATTAATTATATAGCGTAAGCATCTAAGTACCAGGTAATAACAGAAAACAAAAATTTCAAACTTGCCATTCATGAATTTTTAGCTAAAGGCTTCTACTTATCTTATATAAATATCAAATATTTCCAGCCACCTACTTTTGAGATGGGCCACAATATTTATCGATAAACAGATTTGTTTAAAAGTGATAGTATACATTGTTCGGTCTCTTTGTCGCACGTTGTCGTGCTTAATTTTAAGTCTTAAATTTGTAGTCGTAAATCTAATAGTAAAACTGTCATCTCTTGTTCCCTTATATCCTGCCGTAAAATTCCTTGTGCATGTGTGAATAAGTTGGACTAAAAGTAGTGAACAAACACTCTTATGGATATCGAAGCAGAACAGTCGGTTTTTCGTTCGGTAACGTAAGTTAGTCATAGTGCAGCAGAATGTGAATTTATTTGTTAAACCCTAAAAACACAGTGCAAGTGCAACGTAACACGGACTAAATCTCACATACAGTCCACTTAGTTGAAGGAATAGGAACTGCAGCTTAGAACAACAAAAACAACGCGGAGGTAAGTCGATATACAAATTTATAGAAAATAAAGCTAGGTATAGGATAAATATGGGAGATAATTAGGATTAGTTAGGGGAAGTGAAGTATAGTGAAGATTAGTTAAAAGTTAGGAATAGGATAGGTATATAGGATGTATATAGGATTAGATGGATAAGTAGGATGAAGTTAGGGATAATTTCAGTTTATAAAATTAGGTGAGAGTTAGGAATAAGATAGGGATATAGGACAGGTGTAAATAATTTTTGATTGGATAAGGTAGGTAAGTTAGATAGATAAGGGTAGAGAGATAGGCATTTTTTGTAAATTTTGTTTGCGGTTTAAATATTTTATATTTGAATTCAAATAAGTGGGATTATTTGTATTCAAATAGGGGGAAAATACTCATATTTAGACCAGGGTAGAAAATTAAATAATCACATCAAATAATTTTAATCACTGTGTAGAAGCTTTTGGAAAAGGTACGCGTTATTAAATAACAGCGTGAAGCATAAAAATTCATTCGTTTTATTAAAATTAAGAAATTTAAATTATTTATAAGACGCTTTATATAAAAGGAAGCAGTATTAGAAAACTTTACGGGTAATTTAATTATTCCTAGTAAAGAAACAAATAAAAATTACGTGCAAAATTTATATTAATTAACCCTATTTTAAGTAACCGGTATTAAACAAAGTGTACACATAATAATTAATATTTAACTTGTATTCGCTAAAAATGAAAGGATAGAAGTCCATTTTAATTGGAGTTAATTAAACCATTATTAATAATAAGCATAAAAGTCTGTGAAAATCCAAGATTATAATACCAGAAAATAAAGCTCTGAGAATTAATATTATGTTTGAACACCTGCGTAGTTTAAATATCACGTACGGCGAAAATTTTGTAGATAACAAATGGTTTCAGAGAATCTTGTAGAAACCGTCGCATAATAGTTACGAGAAATGCTAAAGGTGGGTTATTTCACACTCCACATGGACTAAAATAATCGATAATAAAGAATATCAATTTGCATCAATAAGAACAGGTTAGATAGAGACAGATAATATGCGCAAGACCGAGACACATATAGTAAAAGGCGTGAGTAGAGCAACGTCATGGGGTTGCGATTGGTTGAAAGTAAAATGCAAAATTTGAGAGGTAAAATAACATTTCTTTATAAAAGTCAATTAGTTATTTCCAGACTTTGCGTGCCGTGTTGAAATTTCTGAGATTTAACTGGGGTGAGTACTAAATTCGTAAAACCGACGCGCGGGCTACGGAATGGGAACATAGAATAACGAAATTCTAGAAACTTTCTGTTTTGGGGAACAGACCTACAGACAGGCTAACCGCTATATATACGGAGGTGAATATGAACAAGCTCTTAGATCTTCGACTTGATTGAACGCGTTATACAGTGCTTTTTAGTTTTCCGGTTTTAATATTAAATAATTTAAACAGTTTGCTCGAATATTATGTGATTTAAACAGCTTGTTCTTTACGTACTACAATGAATGTACGTTAGTGCACTTAGAAAAGAAGATACAAGGTAATAAAGTTTAGTATCACTGTACCAATTGGTAAAATTTACTATGACAAATAAATACACAAAAGTAGGCAGTTTTGGCGTATCTTGGTGAAAGAAGTATGAATTTCTTTGTTATTTTTCGGGGGTATTAATACTTAAATGGTGCATAAACGTGTCTGGATCCACGAAACAAGGGTCAGATATACACAGAGGAGTTCCGGAAAAGCCCTGAAACAACTTTAGATGAATGGTGATGGAGAAAATTTTAAAGCGTTGAGAATCAGAAGCCGTAAATATAACCCAGTTGGAATGGTGTGATTAACAAAGGGACGATGTACATTGAAGCTACGAGTGCAAGTAACCTTCAGGTAAATTATACTATTTTGTTTGAACTTTGAGATGTTGGTGTGTGTTGAATAACTTTCTAATTTGTTTATTTAAAATGGACAGTAGTGAAATTGTACTAACAATAATATTTTAATTTTAAGGTGAAATTTGCTTGTTTAAGTAGAAAGGATATTTAGTATTGATGTTCTGGATTATGATGAAAATTTGGGTATGTCTTTGAGCTCAATTAGACGAACCTGGTTAATTAACGTAAAGGGTGGTAGATGCTCCTTTGTACTCTGCATATATTGTTATAGTAATTAGTAGGCATCCTACAAGGACTTTAATTCTGGATGCACATTAAAATGATAATAAATTTAATTTTGAAATTTTCCGATATTAAAATTTATGCTGAATATTAATTTTGAAATTTTAATGTATTGTGAATATTGATGTAAATAGAGTTGACGTTGATGTTTGTGGTAGGAATGTGTTTGTTTTTTTTATGTATGAGGATGAAAGCTATCTAGAGGAGCAG
Source organism: Platerodrilus igneus (assembly GCA_036346225.1). Lineage (NCBI taxonomy): Eukaryota > Metazoa > Arthropoda > Insecta > Coleoptera > Lycidae > Platerodrilus > Platerodrilus igneus. Next base: position 52,689 of record JARFIW010001608.1, on the reverse strand, counting down.
CCGAGGCGATTAACAGAAGAAAATCAACGAACCAGGTAATTTAATAACTTAGTAGGTTTCACAGCATTCTTTGGCATCCAATTCGTAGGGGCTCGATTCTTAAAGCGGAGTACCCGGAGTTTGGTGGTTTCACAGTAATTTTGACGCCCAATCTGTGGGGCTCGAATGTTTTTTTTTAAGGGCCAGTTCCCGCATTCAAAGGAGCATTTCACAGCATTCTTGGCGCCCAATCTGTGGGGCTCGATTAGAAAGAGGAGTACCCGGATTTTGGTGGATTCACAGCATTCTTTGACGCCCAATTAGTGAGGCTCGATTCAAATACAGGGAATCACAGCATTCTTTGGCGACCCAAAAGTGAGGCTCGAGTTCCAAATAAAATTTTTTGTGATTTTATTCCAGGAAACTGGCGATCTGAGAGAGAGAGTTTCTGTGTGTGTATAAATTTAGGAGTATTTTAGAGTGTGTGTGAGTGATTAGAACGTATGCAGAGAAAAGAGTGGTTAAGGAGTCAAGGAGTGGAAATTGGAAGTGACGATAGTGCATTGTGTGAGAAAAATTCTAAAATGGAAGAAGCTGGGGGCAGTAGAGATCAGTCAAGGACGGAATCAGGGGATCAAGGAAACGAGATGATAATGAGAATGCTAGAAAGAATGAACGATGAATCTAATAGAGCTAGGGAAGAATCCAATAGAAAATTAGAACAGCTAAGCGATGAAGCTAATAGAGCTAGGGAGGAGTCCAACCGAAAATTAGAGCAGATAAGCGGGAAAATTGAGCAATCGACTCAAGAATTTACAGAGTTTAAAAATAGTCTTACCGTAAAGATGGGGGAAGTAGAAAATAGGGTTGATAAAAATGAGCGTGATATTACAGGTCTTCGACAGGAAATGGGACATTTAAGGTCCGAAGTACGCATTTTTTGTGAAGAAGAGATTAATATAAAAATGACTGAAGTAACGGACTCATGTAGGGATCAGTTAGGCAGGGTAGAACGCGAAGTTAGTAGTATCAAATACAACATGTCAAATTTAACGGGGGATGGTCCCAGATTTTATACAGGTGGAGTATCATTGGACCAACACATGAAGTTTTATGGCGATAACAGGGTAAATCCACAAATTTTTATTAATAGTGTAAGAAATCTAGTGGAAATTTATTTGACGAACAGACTAAACTAAATACGATAAAGGCTTTATTAAAGGACAATGCGGAAGCATGGTACAATTTAGTAGGACAGGACATAGACACGTATCAGGACTTTGAAAACAAATTTTTAAAGCACTACTGGAGTGACCACAGACAAGACCAGGTACGAGACGACTTAATCACAGGAAATTTAAGGAGAATTTTCAGGAAGTAGGAGCAATATGCTATACGCAAGTATAGCATAGCAAAGCAACTGAACCCACCACTGACGGACCGACAAATTATTAAGTATTTATCACGACACTTCGAGGTAGACATAAGACAACACGTAGCACTACAGAACATAGTGGACAGAGAAATGTTTCTAGAATACTTGCAGAGGTACGACGACGTAAGTAGTGGACGACCTCGGATAACAGGGAAAGACAGATCAACACAGTTAGGTTTGACAATAGACGGGACAACTACGCTAGACGGGGAATAGTTACGGATACCAGCGACAGAATTGGGAACAGAGACGACCATATGTTAGGAGTAATAGTTTAGGAAGGGACCTGCACCGAGACCGGGACCTACCAGAATGAATAGTTCACCGGACATGAGGGGGACTGCTAATACAGACACGGAACGAGTGGAAACGCCTAGGACATACGCTGAGGTGACGGCTAGACCAGGACCGAGTAGGGAAAACAGACCTGGACAGGATTTTTAGAACGCGACAGACCACTAGATTTCAGTGTAAATGTATATGAACATCCACGTGAATTTTTCAAAATTGAGGAGGAAGTAGAGCCAGAAACTAAGGAAAAATTATGTTTGCCAATTATTAATTTAGAAATTTTTGAAAATAATGTAGAAGTATTACTTGATACAGGGGCAGAGGCGAGTTTAATATCGGAGGAATTCGTCAGCAAAATTAGGGATAAGGTTTGTGATAGAATTATGCCTATAAAGCGTAGTCATTTAGTAGCTCCAAATAAAAAGAAGTTTGCTGTAGTAAATAGTGTTGTGGTGCTTAGGATAGATATAGGAGATTTAAGCTGTGAACAGGATTTTGTAATAGTACCTGGACTGAAGTTTCAGAGCATTTTAGGTGTTGACTGTATGATGAAGTTAGGGTTTTGATAGATATGGAACGGAAGGTAATAAGGATTAAGGATAGGGTAGTGCCATGGAAGGGCAGTTATGAAGTCACAGAGGATGACACGGGGTTTAGTATTAATGTAGTAGAGGTAGAGGATGATGAAGGTAAACAGATCAACACAATAAGATGTCTAGAGGATAGGATAGTAGAGGTTCAAGCTTTAGTACAAAAACATGCAGAATTAGTGGGGGTAGAAGCAACAGCAGCAGATCGGGAGCAGGTAAAGGCAGAATTATTTTTGACGAAGTTAAGTGGCAAGTTTGTTTTTAATAAAGTAGATTTAAGGAATTCATTCTGGCGGATTCCATTACACAAGAATTCTAGAAGGTACATAGGATTTTCCGTAGAGAAAAATCGAGAATTGTAAAGTAGTATCGTTTGGTTTGTCGGCAGAAAAGGAAATGATAATGAATAAGAAACAGACAAGTATAGGGCATGAAGAAGAAGTAATAGTAAAGAGTCAGGATAATAGGGATGAGTTTATTGTATGTGAGATAATAGGGATGATAAGTATAGATATAGAAGGGGGAGAAATAGGGATGAAGAGTATTAGGATGGTGAGAAGAAAGACTTGGAGGGTCAAGAAGAGAGTTAGATTTAAATAACTTGAACAAAGGATAGAGATAGGTGAATTTTAGTATAGATATAGAAGAGAGTAGATAGGTGTACAATAGAGTAAAATTTAAATAGGATAGGGATAGAATAGGTGTAGATAGAAGAGTAGAAGTAAGTGTTTATAGAAAATAAAGCTAGGTATAGGATAAATATGGGAGATAATTAGGATTAGTTAGGGGGAAGTGAAGTATAGTGAAGATTAGTTAAAAGTTAGGAATAGGATAGGTATATAGGATGTATATAGGATTAGATGGATAAGTAGGATGAAGTTAGGGATAATTTCAGTTTATAAAATTAGGTGAGAGTTAGGAATAAGATAGGGATATAGGACAGGTGTAAATAATTTTTTGATTGGATAAGGTAGGTAAGTTAGATAGATAAGGGTAGAGAGAGATAGGCATTTTTGTAAATTTTGTTTGCGGTTTAAATATTTTATATTTGAATTCAAATAAGTGGGATTATTTGTATTCAAATAAGGGGGAAAATACTCATATTTAGACCAGGGTAGAAAATTAAATAATCACATCAAATAATTTTAATCACTGTGTAGAAGCTTTTGGAAAAGGTACGCGTTATTAAATAACAGCGTGAAGCATAAAAATTCATTCGTTTTATTAAAATTAAGAAATTTAAATTATTTATAAGACGCTTTATATAAAAGAAGCAGTATTAGAAAACTTTACGGGTAATTTAATTATCCTAGTAAAGAAACAAATAAAATTACGTGCAAAATTTATATTAATTAACCCTATTTTAAGTAACCGGTATTAAACAAAGTGTACACATAATAATTAATATTTAACTTGTATTCGCTAAAATGAAAGGATAGAAGTCCATTTTAATTGGAGTTAATTAAACCATTATTAATAATAAGCATAAAAGTCTGTGAAAATCCAAGATTATAATACCAGAAAATAAAGCTCTGAGAATTAATATTATGTTTGAACACCTGCGTAGTTTAAATATCACGTACGGCGAAAATTTTGTAGATAACAAATGGTTTCAGAGAATCTTGTAGAAACCGTCGCATAATAGTTACGAGAAATGCTAAAGGTGGGTTATTTCACACTCCACATGGACTAAAATAATCGATAATAAAGAATATCAATTTGCATCAATAAGAACAGGTTAGATAGAGACAGATAATATGCGCAAGACCGAGACACATATAGTAAAAGGCGTGAGTAGAGCAACGTCATGGGGTTGCGATTGGTTGAAAGTAAAATGCAAAATTTGAGAGGTAAAAATAACATTTCTTTATAAAAGTCAATTAGTTATTTCCAGACTTTGCGTGCCGTGTTGAAATTTCTGAGATTTAACTGGGGTGAGTACTAAATTGTAAAACCGACGCGCGGGCTACGGAATGAGAACATAGAATAACGAAATTCTAGAAACTGTCTGTTTTGGGGGACAGACCTACAGACAGGCTAACCGCTATATATACGGAGGTGAATATGAACAAGCTCTTAGATCTTCGACTTGATTGAACGCGTTATACAGTGCTTTTTAGTTTTCCGGTTTTAATATTAAATAATTTAAACAGTTTGCTCGAATATTATGTGATTTAAACAGCTTGTTCTTTACTTAGAAAAGAAGATACAAGGTAATAAAGTTTAGTATCACTGTACCAATTGGTAAAATTTACTATGACAAATAAATACACAAAAGTAGGCAGTTTTGGCGTATCTTGGTGAAAGAAGTATGAATTTCTTTGTTATTTTCGGGGTATTAATACTTAAATGGTGCATAAACGTGTCTGGATCCACGAAACAAGGGTCAGATATACACAGAGGAGTTCCGGAAAAGCCCTGAAACAACTTTAGATGAATGGTGATGGAGAAAAATTTTTAAAGCGTTGAGAATCAGAAGCCGTAAATATAACCCAGTTGGAATGGTGTGATTAACAAAAGGGACGATGTACATTGAAGCTACGAGTGCAAGTAACCTTCAGGTAAATTATACTATTTTGTTTGAACTTTGAGATGTTGGTGTGTGTTGAATAACTTTCTAATTTGTTTATTTAAAATGGACAGTAGTAAAATTGTACTAACAATAATATTTTAATTTTAAGGTGAAATTTGCTTGTTTTAGTAGAAAGGGGTATTTAGTATTGGTGTTCTGGATTATGATAAAAATATGGGTATGTCTTTGAGCTCAATTAGACGAACCTGGTTAATTAACGTAAAGGGGTGGTAGATGCTCCCTTTGTACTCTGCATATATTGTTATAGTAATTAGTAGGCATCCTACAAAGACTTTAATTCTGGATGCACATTAAAATGAAAATAAATTTAATTTTGAAATTTTCCGATATTAAAATTTATGCTGAATATTAATTTTGAAATTTTAATGTATTGTGAATATTGATGTAAATAGAGTTGACGTTGATGTTTGTGGTAGGAATGTGTTTGTTTTTTTATGTATGAGGATGAAAGCTATCTAGAGGAGCAGCCGAGGCGATTAACAGAAGAAAATCAACGAACCAGGTAATTTAATAACTTAGTAGGTTTCACAGCATTCTTTGGCATCCAATTCGTAGGGGCTCGATTCTTAAAGCGGAGTACCCGGAGTTTGGTGGTTTCACAGTAATTTTGACGCCCAATCTGTGGGGCTCGAATGTTTTTTTTAAGGGCCAGTTCCCGCATTCAAAGGAGCATTTCACAGCAATATATATATATATATATATATATATAATATTGAATTAATTATATAGCGTAAGCATCTAAGTACCAGGTAATAACAGAAAACAAAAAAATTTCAAACTTGCCATTCATGAATTTTTTAGCTAAAGGCTTCTACTTATCTTATATAAATATCAAATATTTCCAGCCACCTACTTTTGAGATGGGCCACAATATTTATCGATAAACAGATTTGTTTAAAAAGTGATAGTATACATTGTTCGGTCTCTTTGTCGCACGTTGTCGTGCTTAATTTTAAGTCTTAAATTTGTAGTCGTAAATCTAATAGTAAAACTGTCATCTCTTGTTCCCTTATATCCTGCCGTAAAAATTCCTTGTGCATGTGTGAATAAGTTGGACTAAAAGTAGTGAACAAACACTCTCTTATGGATATCGAAGCAGAACAGTCGGTTTTTCGTTCGGTAACGTAAGTTAGTCATAGTGCAGCAGAATGTGAATTTATTTGTTAAACCCCTAAAAAACACAGTGCAAGTGCAACGTAACACGGACTAAATCTCACATACAGTCCACTTAGTTGAAGGAATAGGAACTGCAGCTTAGAACAACAAAAAACAACGCGGAGGTAAGTCGATATACAAATTTATAAGACCTCCGCGCAATAAACAAATGGGCCTTCATCACCAGATTATTAATTAATTAATTAGTTCCTATCCTTTAAGCTCCTTATACTTAAATTTATAAAATTGAAGTAGTTTTTATTATGGTTAAACGTGTTACACAGAGAAGAACATCTTGCTTGCAAATTTAATGATAGAAACATCTGGTTATAGCGGTAGATTTTACAATACATTCCTTATCCTTTGTGGCAAAGATTAGGGTCGATCGTCGTTGTCTTTGGGTAAACAATTGATGTAGGGATGTTGTACTTTAAATTCTTGCCTTATTTCTCGTAGTCAAGTTCGAGGGACCATCGGGTCATCAACTTGTTTAACAAAGGGGTTGAAATTTATTTGAAACGTTAAACGCTTTGTCGGGCGAGCACTGTAGTTAGTTGCATTTTTCGATTAATAATTTAATTTCGTAGATTAATTATTTGTAGCGTATTCGAGTTACGCATTGTTTTTATATTAATTTTATTGTCGTTCATTAATCATTAATCAAATATGGTTATATCAATTGATAAAGCTATTCTTGAAGCTAGATTTGTAGTTAAAAGGTTGGATCATATATATAGTAAAATCAACCAACCGGAAAACGTATCGATTGCTTTAATTAGAGCATCGATTAAAAGTGTCGAGCAGATTGAAACCCATTTCAAATCTTTTTGCAAGGATATTTTCTTTGATGAAGAAAGTGAACAATTGGATGAATTTTCGGCTCTTAGGGTGAAAATCGATGATTATCTGTTAGATATTCGTATTATCGCTGAACAATGCGAATTAGATCAGGTAGAAAATAAGCCAAAGGTGGAAAATATGAATAATTCTTTTTCGCCAAATTGTGGGCTTCGCTTGAAACATCTTTCAGTCCCACGGTTCTCGGGATGCATTTCAGATTTTGAGAGTTATAATGCAATTTATAAGAGGTTGATTCACGATAATGTCGGTTTATCCCCTGTGGAAAAATTTTGCCATCTCGTTGATACACTAGATGGGTCGTCGCGTATGTTAATAAAACACTTGCCATTAAATGATTATGCATACGAGGAAGCCTATAAAATCATTACTAATCGTTTTCAGTCCAAGAGGTTATTACTTTCAACATATTTTAATGCTCTTGAAAAATGCCCTAAGGTCAGTTCCTCAGACTCGCATGCGGAACTCCGGTAATTAATTAGTTGTTTTGATGAAGGAAGGTTTGTTAGCACTTCGGGTAAAACCTCTTTAGTTGGTACCACCAATGATGGTAAAAATTGTAGTTTATGTCAAGCGGTGCATTCTATTTATAGATGTAAGCAGTTTCTCGATAAAACCCCTCAAGAAAGATTTGAGGTGGTAAAGCTTAAAAATCTTTGTATCAAATGCTTAAATACTTCACATTCGATGAAAAATTGTACGTTAGATTGGTCGTGTAGAAAATGTCATCAGTCGCACAATTCGTTGCTTCACTTCGATAAGCGAGAAAAATCGGTGTCTCCACGCAGACAAACCCATCGTCAAAGGTCAGCGTCTCCTCGGAGAGCGGCGCCTAGACTTACTTCTACTAGTAGACCTAGTGAAGACAATCTGTCGTCGTCGGTTGTGCACGAACAACTTGCCACTAGCTCGTTGATTTCGACGTCATTAGAACACACAACCACGCTGTTAGCTACGGCAATGGTGTTGGTGCTTGATTATACAGGAACATTGCAATCTGTTCGTGTAATATTAGATAACGGATTCATGGAAAGTTTTATGACTGAAAGGTGCCGTCAGAAATTAGGTTTAAGGAAACAGAGAGCCAATGTCACTGTTCAAGGACTTGGCTTGAATTCGTCGTTGGTGTCTGGTGCACTATCGTGTGTAGTCAGTCCCTCGGAAGCACAGTCTCCAGCATATGAAATTGAGTGTTATATTTTACCTAACATTTGTAATCAATTACCTTCGTCGTCGATAGGGGTCAAGGAATGGTCGCATACTCAAGGTTTGGCGTTTGCTGACCCTAATTTTAATATTTCTGGTAAAATTGACATGCTACTCGGAGCGGAAATCTTTGCTCAGGTTTTGTTGAACGAGTCTCGTTGGGGTGTCGCTAACGAGCCAGTTGCTATTAAAACAACCTTTGGTTGGGTTTTAACGGGAAAGGTCGTTTCCCCGAAAAATTCTATTACGTCGTTGTGTGCTTTCGTTGAGCCCTTAGACAGCGACATTCGTCGATTTTAGGAATTAGAAAATATTCCCTTCAAAAAACACATTTCTCCTGAAGAAGAAAGGTGTGAAAATCAATTTGTGGAAAATTATAGACGTAACAAGGACGGTCGTTTTGTAGTGACCTTGCCCTTTAAAATTTCGGAACCCTCATTCCTAGGTATGAGATCAATTTGTATTAAAAGATTTTTGTCGTTAAAACGTTGTTTGTTAAAAAATCCTGAATTGTATTCAGATTATAAAAAATTTATGGAGGATTATTTGACAAGCGGTCACATGGTTCAAGTGAAATCGCCTGAAAATTCGTCGGGTTATGAAAAAATGTATTACATTCCCCATCATGCTGTACATAAGCGTGATAGCACTACCACCAAATTGCGTGTGGTTTTCGATGCTTCGTGTCAGGATCAATCTGGAAATTCGTTAAATGATAGCTTGGCTATTGGTCCTGCTTTGAAAAAAGGACATTGCAGTTTTGTTATTGCACTTTCGTGTACATCCTATCGTAATTACGGCTGACATTAAACAAATGTATCGGCAGATTTTGGTTAAAGATACTCATCGTGATTATCAACGTATTGTCTGGAGATTTTCTCAGTCAGATCCTATTATGGACTTTAAATTAAATACTGTAACTTATGGAGTTTCGTCGTCGTCTTTTTTGGCCTTGCGTACTGTTAAAGAATTGGCAAGGTTAGAGTCGATTAAGTTTCCTTTTGCGTCATCGGTATTGGCAAGCTATACCTATGTTGATGACTTAGTCACTGGATGCAATTCGATTGAAGCTGCTAATCAATTAATTGGTGAATTGAATAATATTTGCTCTAGTGGTGGTTTTCAATTAAGAAAATGGAGTAGTAATTGCCCGGAAGTGATGTCCAACTTGAGGGAGTCCCTGTCCAGTTCGGACGCAATTACATTTCAAGATAAAGATAGTGGTTCAATAAAAATTTTGGGCCTTTCGTGGCGTGCTCTTACAGATGCATTTTTATACAACTTAGACGTTGAAGAGCGCACCTGCACTAAACGTAATATTTTGTCGGCTATCGCAAAAATTTTGATCCTCTCGGTTTGATAGCACCTGTAGTACTGTTCGCTAAACGTTTAGTTCAAGATCTTTGGCTTTTAAGTCTCGGGAGGACCAAGAGCCTCCATTGGAAGTCATACAAAAATGGAAACATTTTTTGGGTGAATTGTCAGCGGTTTCGAATATTGAGATTTCGCGTCGCATCGTATGTCATAATTTTAAAAAGGTGGAGTTGCATGGGTTCTGTGATGCTTCTGAAGCTGGGTATGCAGCTGTCATCTATTTTCGTTCATTCGATCTAGAAGGTAATATTACCATGTGATTAGTATGCACAAAATCGAAGGTTGCTCCTACTAATCGCGTTTCATTGCCCCGTCTCGAATTGTGTGCTGCCGTACTCTTGGCAGATTTAGTAGATTTCGTCAAAAATACTTATACAGATATTTTATCATTTAGTAATATTTTCGCGTGGTCAGATTCTACTGTTGTTTTGTCTTGGATTCGGTCTTCCTCACATAAGTGGAAGACATTCGTTAGCAATCGTATTTCGCATATTCAAGAACGTATTCCTCCATCTTCATGGTTTCATGTTAAGTCCCAGGATAACCCTGCGAATTCTGCCTCACGTGGACTTTTGGCTTCAGAGTTGGTTCATCATTCATTATGGTGGACAGGACCTTCCTGGTTAGTGCGTCGTAATGAAGAATGGCCAGTAACATCGCTGCCAAAACTTATCGACTCATCTCGGATGGACATCGAATATCGTACTTTGTCGTTAACAGTCGTTATGTCTGAGAATTTCTTAGATTTGTTGTTGGATAAATTTTCAAAACTGCAGAAAATTTGTAGGATTATTACCTGTATTCGTCATTTCATTCGTAATGTTCAATGTCCAGATTTGCGTTCAAAATATTCGGATGGTTTGTCTCTAGCTCAGCAGCAAGAGGCTATACATTTATTGATTAAAAGAGTTGAAACAAATGTTTTTGCTCAAGACATTGCAAATATTAAAACTGGAAAACTTGTTAGTAAACAACTTCGTAGCCTTAGTCTGTTTCTAGATAGTCGTGATTTGTTGAGGGTGGGCGACCGCCTACGTAATTCTGAGTTGTCGCATGATGCAAAATTTCCAATTTTGCTTCCTTGGTCGCATCAGTTGACTGAAATTATTATTTTAGATTGCCATGAAAGACATTTACATCCTGGTAGGGACGGTATCGTTCGGATACCTACAATCAAGACAGCCTAAAGGCTAGTTAAACGTCGTCTAGTGATACTATGTTTACTGCCAAATACTTAATATTTAATGGTATGTATACATATATTCATGTATATAAGTTTGTCGGTTTAGGTTTCGTAGTTAATAGCTATAATTATTTTTAATATAAAATAAGTTATTTCATACTTATGTTGGTGGGCGGGATGTTCGGTCTCTTGGTCGCACGTTGTCGTGTTTAATTTTAAGTCGTAAATTTGTAGTCGTAAATCTAATAGTAAAACTATCGTCCCTTGTTCCCTTATATCCTGCCGTAAAAATTCCTTGTGCATGTAAGAATAAGTTGGACTAAGAGTAATGAACAAACACTCTCTTATGGATATCGAAGCAGAACAGTCGGTTTTTCGTTCGGTAACGTAAGTTAGTCATAGTGCAGCGGAATGTGAATTTATTTGTTAAACCCCTAAAAAACACAGTGCAAGTGCAACGTAGCACGGACTAAATCTCGCATACAGTCCACTTAGTTGAAGGAATAGGAACTGCAGCTTAGAACAACAAAAAACCGCGGAGGTAAGTCGATGTACAAAGTTATAAGACCCCCCGCGCTGAACATACATTACCCCAAAAAGTTTTTTTTAAACAAAAATCGGTTAAATGATAAACTGATAATGAAGCCAACTAAAAAAAATCATTCATTTGAGATTCCCTAAAAACTTTTCATTCAAAATTATTGTAACCAATAAGTAGGCTACTTTATTTAAAGCAACCTGTCAAATACCTGGTATGGCAAGAAGTGCTAAAGCTGTATGTTTGTGTTACTCCAATATAGTGTTAAGTCTTTAAGTCTTCAGTTAAAAAAATTAACTACAATTAAAAGTAACACAAAGATAGTATACATCATTAAACTTCCTGTGGAACAAAATTCATCTATTAAAACTCCTATATCACTGTGGACTTGCAGATTTATAATTAATCAGAGTTTTAGACATTTGGGCAATGTTATCAAACTTGAATGATACTACTTCAATAATAACTGTATATGCAAAACCAGCAATAATATAATACATGCTATCATTACCAGTGGTATTGCATAATATAGGCAAAAACGTACTCATACTCATTCAATTAAAACTAAGGGTTTTAAAACTTGCTCATTGTCATCAGTAGACCTTCAATCCTGGAACTGGTTAGATGCGTACCATCATTGTTTCTATTCTGAGCTAACTTAGACATTTCCCTAAAATTCCTACAATCAACATCCTTCATTATCTCTGTGCAACAGTCCAATCTAGGTCTACCCTGACATTTCCTTTTTCCTTCTCTGCTTCTAATAGATGCCACGCTATTCTCTCATACCTTAGTGTGTGTCCTATCATCCTCATCATTATCGTTAGGTCTTCAGTACTGGAACTGGTTAGATAAGTACCTCCATTGCTTCATATTCTGAGCTAACCTACTCATTTGTCTGAAATTCCCACAGCCTACATATTTCACTATTTGCATGCAATTGTTTAATCTAGAAGTCTACCTCTTTTTTTCCTAATAGCTGCTTGTAGTATATCCTGCACTATTCCCCAATGCCTTAGAACGTGTCTTATCCTTCTATTTTACCAATGGTTTTTTGTTTTCCACAGATATCCTACTTCTTCTAATATTTGTAGAACCTCTTTGTTCTTAACTTTGTCTCATCAGACATCTGAAGCTTCTACCTATTTCTTGTCTGCTCCTACTGTCCCCATTATACAGTTGCACCGTGATGTGCTCCACACATATATTTCTAAGAATTTTTTCTTGCTTCAATGTTTATTGTATTCAAACATAGCCGCTGTTCTTTCTTGTTACATCACGGCTCTCCTTCTATTGTTTTCTAAATATATACGCTATATAGCCAATATTCCGTGATGCGCGAAGGGGTTAAGCAACCTGACAGCTACCAAGATCCCCCAACACTATGGCATTTGCTAAATATGGTTATTATTATTCTTATTAATTTTCACGCTTTTATCAAGAACTATTAGGTGCAAAATCTGGGTCCAAGTCCACTCCTTCCCGAATATTTTATTCTACAATGGTTGGAAGTAAATTTGAAACGTTTGTTTCATAAATGGTGTTTCCAATAGGTCTAGATCACTTGCATAGTATTTTATAGCTATTTATCTTTGTTGTTATAATTATTATTATTATTATTATTATTCATTAATAATTTTCTAATTAATCCTTTTGCACAATAAACATTGTTGAGAATATTGCAAAACCAACACCTGTAGTTGTTTACAATAATCATCAAGTTTAAGTATAACTATTTTTTCACCATTAGGTTTTTCATCTTGGAACAGGTTAGATGAATAACTCCATTGGTTTCTATTCTGAGTTAATCTACACATTTCTCTGAAGTTTCCACAGCTTACATCTTTCACTATCTGCATACAATAGCTTTACCTAGGTCTACTTCGGCCTCTCTTTCTTCCTATCTCTGCTTCTAATATATTCGGTACTATTACCTCATAGTATGATACCTATCATCCTACCTTCTATTTTTACTGCATTCCACAGATTTATTTCTTCCCCTACCATTTCTGGAACCTTTTTGTTCTTAACCTTGTCTGTCCGTAATATCTTCATCATACGTATGTAGCACTACATTTTAAAGACTTCTACCTTTTTCCTGTCTGCTTCTCCTACTGTCCAAGTTTCACAGTCATACAGAGCTGTGCTCCACACATATGCTTTCAGCACCCGTTCCTTGTTTCTATGTTTGTTGTCTTTGAACATAGTAGATGCTTTTTCTTGTTAAATACAGCACAGTCTTGTGCTAATCTTTGGTTTATATCTGTTACACTTTTTCCATTTTAAAATAGAAATTAAATCAAAAAATTTTTTTATGCTGATTTGTGTTTCAATTTGTTGTATAAAAATTCTATAACTTGTATAAATATAAAAATGTCAGATTTTGAAACCCTTCAGTTTCACTTTATTATCATTTAAAACTTTGAATTTGTTTATCTGTTAGTACGTGTGTGTATGTGTACATGTGTATGTATGTATGAATGTGATGTGTATGTATGATGTGAAATGTTAATCACTACAATATCAATTATTGCATTAGGTATAGGTTACTTTTGAAGACTAAGTAAGTATGTATAAATCGAACTTAAACAACCAATATCTGTTTTTTTATTTATATAATTTTTTTGCAAAAAATATGATACATTTCAAGGAATAGTCTCTTTTTTGTATCTTTTTCTATTTCTAAAATTTTAGGATGTTCAAAATCAATTTTGTGATCTAAATCGAATGAGTGACTTGATAAAGCACAAGAGTTTAGTTTGATTCTAATGTCACTTTTGTGTTGAGTTTTATAGGGGTTACCACAATCTATACAATTAATTAGATATACAATGTTTTTTTGAAACAAATCCAGTGTTTTATCTTTAAATATTGGAAAAAAAGTTCCCAATGTTAAAATATTCTTTCTAGCGTATTTGAAATTGTAATTTTTAAATACTTGAGTCAATTTATGAGTTAGGTGGTCATCTATGTTTGGTAGTGTTTTGTATCGTTGTAAAGTTCTGTTATTTCTATTAGTTGTGTTGTTGTTATCTATATTACCATTGCTATTGTTTGTATTAATGTATTTTTGTGAGTTATATAATAATTTTGTGATAATTTGTAGAATAGTTGTTATTTTTAGAATATTTGAAAGTTTTTTTTATGTTCTTATTATGGAAAGAGGGATGATTGATATCTTTAAAATTCAATCTTTTAATCTTAAAATAAAATTTAGCTTTGTTTTAAATGGATGATAGGAGTAATAGTTTAAATATCTGTTTGAATGTGTAGGCTTTTGATACCAATCTAAAATGGTTTCATTTTTATCGTTTCTAATTGAGTGTCTAGAAACGGTACTGAGTTATTTGATTCTGTTTCTACTGTAAATTGAATGTGGTTATTGTATTTATTAAAAATGTTGAGTTTCATCGATTTTATCTTGTGGAATACCTGTCACTAAATCATCAACAAATTTTTTAATAAATGAAAGATTAAATGGAAGTTGCAGAATAACAGAATTCAATAGTTCGTCCATAACTATTTGTGCAATAATGGGACTGAGATGTGATCCCATCGGACATTCAAAAATTTGTAGATAAAATTTATTATTAAACGAAAAATAACAATTATCAAATAGAAATTCAATTGTTTATAAAAACAATGTTTATGGTAAATTACAATTTGGTTCAATTTCTGTCCAAATTTTAATAATGTTATTCATAACTAAATTTTTAGGTATATTTGTGAAAAGGGAAACGGCGTCTAAACTGATTAATACATAATTTTTTGGTAAACGAAAATTATTTATTTGTTCAGAAAAATCAAAGGAATCTTTTATATTAAAAGCAGTTTTACGGACGAATTCAAAAAATAAGTTCATGTAAGTTGGTAAAATTCACAAATTACACAGTACATACAGTTTGGAAGTGTTATTTTCTTTGTGTAAAGATCTTCTTTCCTGTTTTCGTTTCTTCCAAGTATCTATGATTATAAAAACTAGTTGAAACTAATTAAATAACTTCGTGTTCTAAGTTCATAAAAAATCTAAATTATGTCATGATAAAAGATCAAAGTCTGTTCGATGTTACACCAAAGTGCAGTTAGTGTAAAAGACTATATACTTTGAATACTTAGCAATATTATTATTAAAGCCCATTCTAATTACTATATTCAGTTAACATATTTTGTAATGCTGTAGTTCAGATCTGAAAGATAGCAAAATTTTTGCCACCAATGGCTGTAAGAATTTTAACCACTCAATCATTTTAATTAGATACCAAATGCAGTAACTTATTTTCCTTTTAGTAAAAAGTAGTTGATATATTTGTGTAAATATTTCCAAAAGATGCAGTTTTATTATTTATAAGAAGTAATAAAATTATGATTTTCGTTGCCTGGTCTTGTGATTTCAGTAAATAACAATGCCAAAAGTATGATGAACACCTTGTAACGTATTTTTTTATGCAATTACACTTTGCTTATTAATCTAAAATAATATCGCAATAAAATAAAAATATTATTTATAAATTTTTGATCACTAAAAATAATTCATAAAATTTACAATGGCATATGTGCTCCTCCGCTTTATAGGTCTAAGTTCCTACAATAAGCTTCGTCAAGTTGTCATTTCGTGTCACTTTTCTATCAGCGTCTGAACAGGTAAGCTGCTATCAGCAACATAGAAAGTCAAGATGTTAGACAGGCACATGGCCTGTAATACAGTCCGCAAGAAGATAGAATTGTTTTAAACTTCGTGTCGGAATGTGGTTCTTGGCAGTTGTAGCGTGCAGATTTCATTTTGTGTTCCACCTGTAGCTGCTCAATCGATTCCTGCTGGCCGAAGTATTAGAGGTTCCCCCATCATTAAAACAGTTAGTATAATTAATTAAATAAATTTTATTGATGTTTTCCTCTTAGTGCAATATCAAGGATGCAGATAATATCAAGGAAGTAGATAATATCAAGGAAGTAAGTAATAGTATGAATACTTCTGAACTATGCAAGATATAGTAAAATTTATTGGGAAAAAGTTTTTTGAATATATTTTCTCTACAAATATAATGCATTAAGCATTTTTCATGGCCTATTATATTTGAGCAATAATATGTCATTTTGGTATTTTAAATAGAACACCCTGTATATTCTTTTGAAAAATATTTTACTTGAAAGTGTGTTGGAGTGAGAAATTGGGAGAGATCCAAGAACACGAGTTTGGTGAAGGTCATCTAAGGAGGTGGTGCGTCCGAAGTATACACCAGGTAACGAATTTTGTTTTATTGTTGAACTGTGGTGCTGGCATTGTGTTATAAAACTGTGTGTGATGAGAATTAAGTGGTGGAAAATTTTATGAACTTAAATTTAATTTGATTACCATATACAAAAGACAATTTTCTATTATTATTTGAGTGGGTAAAAACAGGAATAATAATTTTTGATGTAAACAAACGGGTCTTTAGAGTAATTTGACCATGCAATATTTTATGCATATCAGGGGAAAAGGTTTATACTGAGCTCACCATAGACCAAGAAAAGGTAAATTTAGGGGTTTCACGATAGGCCCATATACTTTGAAATAAAAATGTTAAAGTGTAATAACTCACAAACAATTTAGATTGAAAAAAGTGGTGAAATGTTTTATTGTAAATTTAAAAGTGTACATAATGAAATTGTCGGAATTAGCATTTATGTCATACGAATAAAAGGGTGTATGTTTGTCCAAGGATCCTATTTTATTTTTGTATTTTGTTGTGTGTAATATAAAGGTGTTGAAAAAATGTGTAGCTGGGGTAAGTATATCATAGGAGGTAGTGCACAGAGCTAGCTGAGAAAGATCAAATTGGGAAGGCAATTTGAAGCAAATTGGTGGAGTTGGTTTGAAGTCAACACAGGTTTATAGAAATAGTGGGGCACGAATTAGTTAGTTGAATCACAGAAATAATGGCTCCCAATGGTAGGGCTCGAATTCATCCAGATTTAATCATACAGGAAATAATGACGCCCAAATAGTAGGACACGAATCCAGATTTTAGGGCTTCCTTTCAGAATAATGAGCACAGAAATAATGGCTCCCAACGATAGGGCTCGAATTCGCCCAGGTTTAATCATACAGAAACAAATAAATAAATAAATAAATATATATATATATATATATATATATATATATGAATCTGTTTAATAAAAGCCCCAGTTTATATACAAAAATTATCTCTTTTATAGATCGTTCTAGTTTATTACGGAACGTAGTACACCGTAATGATGCAAGGTTTCTAACGATAATTCATTAGCGTCAATCGCGTGATTGATTTATAATAGTGTCACGCGCTGACTCGTTCTTGTGGTCTCCTTCACTATTACGTAAGGCTATTAAACCGCGTTCTTATCGACATTTTTATCACATTTTAATGTTCTGGCGGCTTCTTCGAATATATATATATATATATATATATATATATATCATCATCATCAACATCAGGTCTTCAGTCCTGGAACTGGTTAGACGCGTACCCTCATTGTTTCCTATTCTGTGCTAACCTACACATTTCCCTGAAATTTGCACAGTCTGCATCTTTCACTATCTGTGTGCAATACTCTGACATAGTTCTATCACTACCTCTTACTTTCTATCTCTTCTTGTAATATATCCTGCATTATTCCCAAAAATGCTTTAGAACGTATCCTGCCCTTCTATTTCTACTATTTGTTTTTGTTTTCCACAAATATCTTTATTCCTCTACTATTTTTATGACCTCTTTGTTATTAACTTTGTCTGTCGATGTTATCATCTGAAGCACAACATTCCAAAAGGCTTCTACCGTTTTTCTGTCTGCTTCTCATACTGCCCCTATTTCATAAACGTACTGTGCTGTACTCCACACATACGCTTTAAAATATGTTTTTCTTGTTACTATATTTGTTGTCTTCGAACACAGCCACTGTTCTTTCTTATTAGATACAGTTAAGTTCCTTCCATTGTTTACAAATATATACCCTATTTCCCCGATATTTATAAGTATGTGAAGGGGTTAAGCAGCCTGCGACTACCAAGATTCCCCAACACTTGAACATTTGCCGAATTAATAGATTTCCAATATATCCTTTTGCACCATCAAAATTGGTTGAAAATATTTCAAAACGAACACCTAGGTGTTTATATATAATCATCAAATTTAAGTGGATTTATTTTTTTTCGTCATTAGGTTTTCCATCTTGAAACTGGTTGGACGCATATCTTCACTTATTTCTATTCTGAACTAGCCTACACTGTTCCCTGAAATTTCCACAGCCTAGATACAGCTCGGTTCCCCTTCTGTTGTTTTCTAATTACACGCCCTATTTCACAGAGATTCAGTGATATGCAAAGCGGGTTAAGCAGCCTGTGGCTACCAAGATCCCCCAATACTTCGACACTTGCGGAATTAATAATTTTCCAGTAAATTCTTTCTCACAATTAATATTAGTCGAGAATATTGCAAAACAAATACCTGTAGTTGCTTATAATAATCATCAGGTTTAAGTACAGTTATGTTTTCGTCATTAGGTTTTCCATCTACGAATTGGTTGGATGCATACCTCCATTGATTTCCATTCTGAGCTAGCCTGCACATTTCCCTGAAATTCCCACATTCTACATCTGTCACTATCTGTGTGCAATAGTATAACCTAGGTCTACCTCTACCTCTCTTTTTTCCTATCTCTGGCTCTAATATATTCCGCACTATTCCCTCATGCCTTAGTATGTGGCCTATCATCCTATCTCTATTTTTTTACTGTTCTCTACATATTTCTTTCTTCTCCTACCATTTCTAGTACCTTTTTGTTCTTAACTTTGTCCATGATATCTTCATCATACGTCTGTAGCACTACATTTAAAAGGCTTATCTTTTTCCTGTCCGCTTCTTCTACTGTCCAGGCTTCACAGTCGTACAGTGCTGTGGTCCACACATATGTTTTAAGCATTCTTTTTCTTGTTTCTATGTTTGTTGTCTTTGAACACAGTAATTGCTTTTTCTTGTTAAATGTAGCACAACCTTGTGCTAATCTTTGTTCCATATCTTTTGCGCTCTTTCCATCTTGCGATATGTGGCTTCCTAGGTAGCAGAAATCCTTAACCTGATTGATAGTTATCTTTACGTATTTGTATGCTAGTTTTTAAGTTATTTTCCCCTCCTTTGCATACTAGAACTTTAGTTTTATTTTTGTTAAGTTTCAGACCGTATCTCTCTGTTAGAACTGTTTCCATTTCATTACAAGCAGCTTCTAACTCTTCCTTGCTATATGCTAATACCGCTGTATCATCTGCAAATCTAAGTATATCATTCTTTTGTCCACGCATAATAATTCCAAATGTCTTCTTGCATTTGACAGTATTCATTGCCTCTTCGATGTACAAGTTAAAAATTAATGGGGATAGGGCACATCCCTGTGTCACCCCTTTCCTAATATTTACTTCTTTACATTCCTGCTCTAATTCTATTACCACTGTTTGCCCTTTGTATAAGCTATGTACCATCTAATCTATCCCTAAAACTCATCCCAATCTTTTTCAGTATTTCAAACATTTTTTTCTATTCTACATTGTCGAATGCTTTTTCCAGATCTACAAATTCTATATAAACGCTTTCTCCTTTTCTATTGTTTTCTCCCTCAGAGCTAAAATAGCCTCTCTAAGTATAGGATATCTTAAGTCATCCTTTTCAATGTTTGATTCTTGTTCTAATGCTGTTAGTCCTTCTCCTGCATATAAATTCTCTATATATGCTTGCCATTTATCCACTTTCCTCAACATTTTCTATAATGACGTTTTCTCCTACGTCCCTTATATTTTTGCTATATGGTTTTATATCCCTAAAATTCTTTCTAATTAGTTTGTATGCTTCATCTGTCTTTCCTATTTCTATCTTAGTTTGTACATCTTTACACTTTTCATCAATTCATTGGTTTTTAGCTTTCTTGCATTTGCAAATAATATCCCATTTTATGGCTTTGTATCTCTGTTCTCCTGTTTCATCAGATTTATTTTTGTATTTTCGTTTTTCTTCTATTAGATTAGGATATCCTTTGCTATCCATGGTTTCTTATTTTCTTTTTGTGTATACCCCAGAATATCTCTGGCCACCATGTAAAAACTGGATTTAATGTTATTCCATTCTGTTTCTACTTCCTTAGTATAAAAAATTTTCCCGATATCGTTCAGCAATTCATTTGACTTTTTTTCAAATATTTCGTAGATATCTTTATCTGTTAGTTTCTCAAAGTCAAAGTGTCTTTTTCCGTTCCTTTTTTTCAAATTTTTTAATTTAAGAGTGGCCTTCATAATTACAACGTCTTTAAATATTAATTTCCGGCTTCAATCAACCAGTTGATATAAAATTTCTCAATGTCTGGCTTATAATTTCAAAAAGGCAGATTTTGAAAAATGTATTTGTTTTCAGAAGTAAACTGGGATCCAATTTTCAAGGGTACAAGTGCAGAGGAATGTGTTGAATCATTTTACACTATTATTGACCATATCTTTAGTCAGGCAGTACCTCAAACTAAAACTGCTTTTAAAACATATCATCCATGGTATAACTCTAATATTATTTATAATCTTGAATTGAAAGAATAGTATAGAAATAAGTGTAAATTTACAAACGATTTTAATGACAAAAAAAATATACAAACAACTTAGGTCACGACTTAAAAAAAGATGTTAGAATAGCACAAATGGCATACATGTCTCAAATAGAACATGATGTAAAACGCAATCCTAAGGAGTTGTTCGCTTATATTAATAAAGAAGAAACACTTCTAGGATCCCAGCATCTTTAGTTTATAAAGGAGTTACATATAGTGATGATAAAAGTATTGTTAATGCTTTTGCACATCACATTTTGATCGCAATATCACTCAGTTGTTTGTAGATCTAAAATTTGTCTCTGAAAAAGACGTTCTAGAAGCTATTGGTAAACTCAAAACCAAAAATTCTATGGGAGACGACAATTTTACAACATATTAAAGGGTTGTAAAGACCTTTTCGCCAGACCCTTGCAGGATGTATTTAATTTGTCATTATCAACCCACTGGTTTCCAAACCAGCAGAAAATAGGTAAGGTATGTTCAATATTTATAAAGGATCATAAAAATGAAATTGAAAACTAATGTCCACTCATTCTATTATGCTTTTCTAAGATATTTGAAATTATTCTATACAGCTACTATGCTTTTGATATCAGTCAAGTAGCATGGGTTTATGCCTACTCATTCTGCCATAACAAATCTTACAAATTTTTGTACATATATTTTGAATGCCCTCGATAATTCTCGCAAAGTCGATGCTTTCTACTAAGATTTTTTTAAGGTATTTGAAACAGTTTCTCATTCTGAGCTACTCCATAAATTAGAGTTCCAATTCAATCTTTCTACTTGTCTAGTGCAATTTCTAAAGTCATATTGACTCAAGGAATTTAAATGTTGTTAACAATAACATAAGGTCAAATTTATACATTGCAACAGCAGGTGTTCCGCAAGGAATTAATTTAGGTCCACTTCTCTTTTTAATATTTATTAATGATATAGTTGATACAATCTCATCTGAGATTTTATTGTTTGCAGACGACATTATACTGTATAAACAAATTACATCAGTGGTGGATTGCAACATGCTGCAAAATGATCTGAATAGTTTACTAAGCTGGTCAATAAGAAATACATTTCTTTTTAACTATGATAAATGCTTTCATATCAAATTTTCACGTAAGATTAATAATATAAATTTTTGAGTACTGTATGAATGATAAATCAATATTGCCCATATTCAAAATAAAAGATTTAGAAGTTACATTGGATGGTTAAACTCAATTTTCAAGCACATATTCTGCAAATTATCAAGGAGTCATATATTGCAACAGGCCTCATCATAAGGATTTGTAAGAAATTTAAAGATCCTAATACACTCATCATACTTTTTAATAGTTTTGTTAGGTCAAAGTTGGAATATTGATCCCCAATTTGGTCCCCTAGCTACATCATTAATATTGTTATAATAGAAAGTATTCAGAAAAGATTTCTGAAACATGTACTATTCAAGCAGGAAGGAAAGTATCCTCTGATTCTATCGTATGAACCATTACTTAATAATTTTAATAGTATCAGTCTCCATAAGACTCATAGCTGACATTTTATTTTTATATAAACATGGGAATACAGAAGTTGACTGTCCTGATCTGTTACGTAAAATCTTGTTAAAGGTGTTATCAGGAATGTCAATGAGAACCGATCACACCTTCATGTTTGATTGTCCCAGAACCAACTATATAATGCATTCAACGTTAGTTCGTTCCGCCGAAATGTTTAATTAATTTTGTGCTGATTTACATTTGTTTAATTCCACTACTGAGATTAGAAAATATTTATTAAATAAAATATCAAATGACTATTATAATACCATACGATAAAAATAATAGCATCAAATTATAATGTGGGACTGTTGTATAACCCCTTTGCGCAATGGCTTTGTGCTGTTGAGAAGTTGCTAAATAAATAAATGAATAAATAAACAAAGCGTGTACAAGTGAGTGCAAAATTTCCCCCAATAAATTTATATATATATATATATATATGTATATAAATATATATATTGAAGTGTACGTAATAGCTAAAAGAGTATAAACAGTATTTTGTTGTGTGAAGGTTGTGTATATGCAAAATGAAGCCAAAGATCAGATCACGTAACTGTAAAATTTGTGTTTGCCGTACTTTGCAAATGGCAAAGTATTTGAAGTATATTATTCAGAGTAAAAGTGCCAATACGTAAAACAAATGACTTGATGACGTGAAAAAAATGCAGTATTCACGGATTTATACTAAGTTGTATGTTGATACGCCAAAGAGTATAAATTTGCTGATCTAAAAGCCGGTTGCGTCTGTGGAAGTTTCACTATTCACAAAACAGAGCCAGGTTTATATGTGAAACATTTCGGCATTTATTTATTAGAATCAACCTTTGGACAAAATTGTAGTATCAAAATTATATGTGAAAATATTGTATCAAAACTGATTGGAGTGCAACGCGGTCATATGAACCAATGATTGAACATTTAATTAAATAATTGTAAAGTGTAAAAAACGATGAATAGGTATTAGTGACACAAACTAGTAGGGACGATTTAATTGGATGTTGGGTTTGTTAAAAATGTAAAAAGAGTAGGCATAATATTAAAGGTGGTATCACCTAGGTAAACATAATACTGAGAGATCGATTTGAATAGTTTTTGTAACAAGACGTGTTTTGGTGTAATTGCGCTAATTTTGGATATTTACAAGTTAAAATAAATTATTTTGAAAAGTAAAGCCTTTAATTGAAATAAAGAAGAATATAGATAGTTAAACGGTAGAGTAATAGACAAGAAGAGTAGAAAGGTACGAGATTATATATATTGGAGCGGCATTGAGACAAGCGGAAATAAGAGTGGATATTTAGAACGAGTTGAATTAAGGTAGAAAGAATTTGGATTGGAATTATTAGACGGAAGGAAAACGAATTGGAGTGATTTGGATAGTACATTGCGGATAGTTTGGTATTGAGTGGAAAATATGTATAGCAGCACAGAATTGGAACGAGCAGGTTAAGGATTGGATATTGTTGGATTAGTTGGAGGGCGTATAAAGAACGGCGACATAATTATAGGAAAATTAGCGCGGGGGAAGTAAAATTGTAAGGTATTCAAAATTCTAAATTTAGTCATTATTTATAGATTTGGGTGGATATCAAAATTACATAAATCAAAACCTGGTGTCTGGAAAGCAGAGGTGTCCTAGAGATAGTGAAACGCAGTGTGAAGACACATCCGGTGACTAAGATCTTGAGCCAGAGTTCAGACAGGCCTACAGCGAAGAATAAATCGGGTGAGTACTGTGTTTTTAATACGTCAAAGTCAAAATTTGTAAGAGTATTTGATTTGGCACCAGGCTACGTGGATCTGTTTATTAAATTTGGCATATACGAAAATAAGGTTACGTATAATAAAATAAAGGCAGTGCTGTTTGGTCGGGGTCGTGACCATCTACCTATCACTGAACCCACGGTAGGTAGGTGGAATATATATATATATATATATATATATATATATATATATATATGGTCATCCGGCAACTGAAATACAGGCAGTTTCAGTTGCCGGATGACCATATTCTCATTTCTTTGGATGTTTGCTCCTTGTTTACCAATATTCCTATTGGTTTAGTGGTGGACATTATTACAAAGAAATGGAATTGTATCCTTCCTCATTGTAATTTGGATTCCTTTATTGCCATTATAAAATTGGTCTTCAATAACACTTATTTTACTTTCGATTGTGGGTTTTATTTTCAGGTTTTTGGCATCCCCATGGGTTCGCCTTTGTCCCCGGTTATTGCCCAGATAGTGATGGATTCACTAGTAGACTAAGTCGTCAATTCTCTCACATTTGAGGTTCTATTTATGGTCAAGTACGTTAATGATATACTATGTTCTGTCCCTGTTCATTTAGTAGAGTACACGTTATATATTTTTAATAGCTTCAATTCCAACTTGGTTTTTACATGTGAGAAAGAAGTATACTTCTGTATTCCCTTTCTGGATACGTTGGTTCTTAGGTCCTTGACTAACCAATTGAAGTTTGACATTTATAAAAACCTACAGATTCGGGTAGACACATAATTTTTTTTCCAATCATTCATTCCGTCATAAGTTAAACACAATCATCTGTCTAAAACAACGTATTCTTAAAATATGTGAACTGGAATTTCGTAATAAAAATTTTAAACAATTGGAGTGTACATTGTTGAATAATTTATTTCCCATAGGTCTGGTAAAGAAAGTTCTTTTTTCAAATTTTTTGCAGAATCCTTCTCGGGTTGTTTCGGATACCATTACATTTAAGAAACTACCCTATATTCAGCAGTTAACTTCTAGAATCGCCAAAATACTTAAACAGCCTGATATGTTTATAGCCTGCACGTATGACAACATGATCGGTAGGTTATTTACAAAACTAAAGGACAGAACGGAGAAATCGTTGTGTAGCAATGTTATTTACCAGGTACATTGTAGTTGTAAAAAAAGTTACGTGGGTCAGACGAAACAGTGGGTCAAGTACCGTGTAATACAGCATAAGAGCGATGCTAGGATAGGAAAATCTTTTTGCGCCTTATCTTCTCACCTTTTTACCACCAAACATATACAGGATTTAGATGGAATAAAAATCTTGGACTTTGAAGAAAATTATCATAAGAGATTGTTCCTAGAATCCTTTTACATTCTCCAATAATGAGACCCATTAAACAATAAGTTAGATGTGAAGAATTTGAGTGCTGTTTATTCAAGATTGTACAGATTTCACAAACCTATATAATTTTTCATCGTAATATGAGGTATAAATATTAAATTGTATTGTTATCTTAATGGTAATATAGTGTTTAAAGTTTTGAATTATCTAGTATTTGGTGGTTATCACTAAAAATTTAATTACGTACCGGTTTGATATACGTTCATCAAATGTTTGTCAATTTTTCAATTAATTTTTAGCAGATAAAAGTTTAACTAAGTAAGTGAAGTTTGTATTGTATTGTAGTTGTTCCTTACACTCACTGCATTAATTATTTCGACTTGTTGTTTATAACCACTTTTGGATATAGTATTGTGTTGATGTGTTAAATTTTATTGCAATGGACTATTATATATGTTGTGCTAATTTTAGTAGATATTGCCACTGAGTTATGTCTTAGTAGTTATGTAGGTAACGTTGTGTGTACTTTTTAGAACTGTGACTAACCTCATTGTTTATTTAGTCTTTGAAGAAGGCACGGAATTTTGTTGCCGAAACGTTGAATTAAATTACGATTTGACATAGTAGTCTATTCATTGTTGAACGAGTGTATCCCAAGAGTTCACCAACCTTTGTTTTAGATATTGACTTACATTCAAGAATTCAGTATATATTGTAACGGATCCAAGGGCAGGGGGTTAAAAAGTATTAATAAGTTTAGCAATGTTGAGCTATAGCAGTTTTTATTCAGTTGTACATTTGTATTTAGAACAAAAGTTGGTTGGGTTCAATGATACAACTTCAAGTTGTTGGTGGCTGTAGATCTCACTCAAGCATACCAGGTCCATTGATGGAAGACTCTAAAACCCTGAATTAACAAAGATATAAATGATGCATGTAGCTAAAATGAATATAATCCAAAACTTAAATCTGTAAATATTGATGTAAAAATGTAGTTAGGTTTTTTAAAACGCTTGTATTATGTTATTGTGTTGTAAATTTAATATGTTATTATTATTGTAAATCAAATATTTAGAACCATGTCATTTAAAAAATGTGAAGTATAAAACCAGTGTGGATTTGAAGTCTGATCATGTTGATCAAGACAGCAGTTTGAAGCATCTACAATTAAAATAGTGGGCATTGGTTTTTAAAAAAACAAAAGATGGCAGAAACCATGGTGATATGGAAGATTGTTGATTAGTGAACAATTAATTTTTTGAAAATAAAGCAGTTTTTATAGAACACTTTTCATTTCCTATTTAATTGAAATTATAGTGAACTCGAAAATTATTAAGAGTTTTAAAAGCAGTTTAAGCTGAGTAACGAGTCTATAAGAAGAAAAGCGCTCAACCTGAATCGAAAATAATCAAGAAAGCATAGCAGAGCTCAAGTTTAGGTGTAGCTGGTTGCAATTTAGAAGTCACAGTTTATGGGAGAGTAGCGGCGTTTTATTGGAAAATTTTAACAAGAGAGAAGTACAGAAGGCGAAGTTGAGTAAAAGGATCAACAGCGGATCACATTACGTCAAGAATAAGTAGTATCAATTTTAAAGCATTTAAAGCATTTAATTACTAATCTTAAACAATTCAATACTAATACAAACCATATTTCTTGTAGAGTAGATACGTGCGGAAGTTCAAAATACAACCAGGCGATTGTAAGGACGACTACATCAGCTGGACGCAACTACAGGTATTAAAATTTCAAAAATAAAAAACAGTAACACTTGTTTAAAAGTTGCATCATTGAACACACTAACCAACAAAACTTTATATTACATTGAGTTATAAGTTACAACCGCGTGTTTGTTAGAAATTCTGAAATAGGATTTATCTTGTATGGAACCCGAGCAAGATAGATTCTATCTTACAATTAAATTATTAATTACCCTGAGATTGATTGTATTTTTAAAGAAGTTAGAGTTTTTATAGCCGTGGTGATTGAATTTGGCAAACTTGTAGTTTGCAATAAAAGGAGGTCTTGAAAATAGAAGCTCGATCATTCTTTTGTTGTGGCGCCGTTATAGTTTACATTGACAAATTATATACTACCACATACAAAGTATAGATAGGTAAGTTTGGGGTAAAGTAATATATATATATATATATATATATATATATATATATATTTATATATTGTACGTATATGGTAGATAGTCAAAATTTGGTTAATATATCTTTTGCAGTTTTACAGAAAATTAAAAAATCGTCAACCTCCTTAAATGGTTGATATCTCATAAGAGTATATTCTAAGACATTTGTTTATAAGAAGTGTTTTGTTTATTTTGTGTTAAAGAGCACAAACCTAAAATCTTGTCGAGCAATTTTCAAACACTCTAAATCAAATAATTGTTCATATTGCATATTTGAACACTACCTCAATTACATATTTATAGGTACAAACAGAAATAATAGCTAGAAACTCAAATTCAATAAATAATATAAAATAATAAATTATTAAATCATTAAAAAGAATATCCAACAAATTTTTAAGAATACAGTGATTTTATAAAAGAATTATTATTTAAGGGAATACTTCGTATTGAGATTCAGAAACGTTACTTGCTATTACGGAGTTGTTATACAAGCACTAGCTTAATAAACTGCATGCACATGGTAAATACTTACAGGAGCACAAAGTAGTCGAGCACAAAAGTGGCTAACAGTATTCTAAAAACAAATAAAATATGAAAATCGATCATTTCGGCAACAGCTCTTTTCCACATGGGGGGTGTAGTATAAATATAATAACCAGGTGCTAAAAATTAAATAAAATAATATCTGTTAGGAATTACAAAATTTCTTACTTTGATTAGATGGAGGAACTTGAAAAGTGCCAATTTCAGTTACATTATGTCCCTGAAAGGACTGTAAAGACACCATGTAGTAGTTCTGCCATATTGCTAGCATTTGCATATTATGCTGTTGAGCTTCAGAACACCATTTTCGCAACTTCAACATATACTCGTTTCTAGTATCTCCTTCATTGTTAGTTCCAGATTTTATAATATGTAAAGGATCACGATTGGCCATTTTTGAAACTAATAAAACAAACTTGTTCAGCAACAAATAATTAGCTTTTAAATAAGGACATGTTGTAGTTTATAAATCACAATTTTGTTAAAGACAATTTACATTCGGTTTTTTTTTATTTTTTTTTATTTATTTATTTATTTAAATGTATGATAATACATGTTACAATTACTTTATAGTATTAAATATATTACATAGAGAATACAACCACATAAATAGTTGATACGATAGTTTCACATCCTTGTCGTCATTGATGTCCTCAATTGACGTTTAAATAATCGCAAAGATGATGATTGTTTAATATTGGCAGCGAGCGCATTAAATTCTCGGATGCCGTCAATAAATAAGGATCTTTTAGTACATGTTTTCTTAAAAGGATAAATATAAAAATTAGACGAATTGCGAGTGGTGTAGTTATGGATTCCGTGAACCATAACTAACTTACATTGTAGGTAAGTAGGCAACAAGTTTCTGGTAATCTTATATATAAAGCACATAACTAAAAATACAAATGTTGTTGCACTGACAAAATTTTAAACAATCCAACATAAAATGTACCTTTGTATAAATATTGCATTTTAATATTATACGGAGAGCACGATTTTGAAGGACCTGTAGTTTATTTATCACTGTTTGACTCTGAAAGTATAAAATAGACGAGCAGTATATAAAATGTGGCGCAATTAGCGCTTGGTAAACTTTAATCGAGTTAGCATATTAAGATTATGACTGATACGATAAAAATAATTAATTTTACCAGTAAGTTGTATTATCAATTTATCCGAATGTGTTTTAAATGAAAGCGATGAATCTATAGTTACACCCAAGTACTTAATTTCATCAACATAATGCAGCCTGTCACAATTGAAAACTATGGGAGGTAACATATGCATTTTTCCATTATAACGCAACCCTAAAATCATTGCTTTGCTTTTCTTAGTATTAATAACTAATTTATTACTGATCAACCACTTTGAAACAGCATTGAGCACACTGTTCATCCTATGTATTGCGTTATCTATATTTGTATCTGAGATTGCTATAAGGGTATCATCTGCAAATAAGTTCAGTAAAACTGCAGAGTCATCAATTGCATCTGCTATATCATTGATATACAGTATGAAAAGCAATGGGCCTAGAATAGTTCCCTGTGGTACACCGTGGTTATTTAATATAGCACTAGAGGTATGATTATTAATTTTAGTCATTTGCTTTCGCTGATATAGGTAGTCCGAGAACCATTTCAAGGATTGGTCCGTAAAACCGTAACATTTTAATTTATTTATTAGAATCAGTCTATCAACCGTTTCAAATGCTCGTTTAAAATCTAGAAATACCGCAACTATAACATTAGAACTATTATCCAATACTCTTTTCCATTCTGACAGCACAAGTTGTAGTGAAGACTCACAGGAATGTTTGCCACGAAATCCTGATTGTTCTTTGATGAGAATGTTATTCACTTCAATATGTTTAATAATTTGGTCGTATATTAGTTTTCAAATACTTTTCAAGGAATGGCACTGTAGCTATTGGCCTGAATTCTATAGGGTTTAGGGTACCTCTTACTTTAGGTATTGGTTTTATTACAGTTTCCTTCCATTGAGATGGAAAAAATCCAGTAGTTATAGATTTATTATAAAGTTCCGTTATCTTACCAACTAGATAAGCCCCGCCAGCCAAAACTATATTTTTATTTAATAAGTCTGTATTAGAATCTTTTGTATTGTAAATCGCCTTATACACACAACCCGTTGAGAATTCATTAAAAGTAAATTCATTTCTACAACCTATCTTATTTATCTTGTCAATGTTTGTAATATTGGGAATGTCACTTATAATTTCCTCTATACTATCTACCACAAATTTGTTAAACTTTTCAGCCACTGTTTGTGGATCACGTATTGTAGCATCATCAAATTTCATTACCACAGTAGGTGTATTTTGTAGACCATCAATTGATTCTTTAATAATACGCCAAAGGTTCTTAGGATCGCGTTTGTTTTATCAATCAATTTTGTATAGTACCTCTTCTTTTTACTTTGTATCATAGTAGTAACAGCGTTTCGTAATTTTTTATAAGTAATCCAATCCTTGTTATTATCTGTAAATATAGCTTGTTGGTATGTTATATCTCTTTGTTTAGTCAAATGACAAATTTCAGAGTCATACCATTTACTCTTCTTCTTGTTAGATACTGTGAAGATTTTTTTGGGGGCCTGTTCATCCATAACAGTAGTAACATTGTTGTACAAAACATCTATCATTTCGTGAAGTGACGTATTTTTATCCATGGCAACTGCGATAGACGAGTTTCAAAAGTTAATTTATCAATGTTTTAACATCACGAACAGAGATCACTCTATCGAGCATTACAGTTGTGAATTTGGAAACAGACTTACGTACGCACCGAGTAATTTTCAGTATTGCATGATCAGATATTTTAGGAGAATTTAAAACATCAGAACATATTGACTTACAGTTTGTAAATACTAAGTCAATCAGTGTTTTACTATTATTTACTATACGAGTGCATTCATTAATAATTTGAAAAAATCCTCTATCATCCATTCGAGTCTTAAGTCTATTTGAGTAAGTTGTTACTTTATACCAGTTAATGTTAAAGTCTCCCATTATAATAAACTTTTGATCGAGATCTTGGGCATCGACAAATGCCTCCAATTCATCCAGAAATTTTCTTAAATTACCACTTGGGGATCTATATAGACATACATAATTGCAACCATCTGTGGATATGCCTACCACCCACCACTCATTGTTGAAGCTTTTGTTTATAATTATCTTATAATCATAAGGTTCTCTCAGATATATAAGTACTCCCCCAGTATGCTTACTATGTGAATTGCATCTAATTAATATATATCCTGGTATGTATATTTCATTGTCACTAATGTCCTCCGTAATGTGTGTTTCAGTTATACATAATAATAACGGATAGTTCTCTTTTACAAAATGATGTAATTCATAACGATTTGTTAAAAATCCTTGAATATTTAAGCAATATACGCTAAATTGATGCTGTAATTGCTATGCTCCATAATCAATTTTCTTAGCAATGGTATTTAAAATCATTTTATAAGTAGAACAGTCAGAGTAATAAACTGCATGATTAGTATTCTGATTAGTTTTTAGTTTGGAATTGTTTTGAATACAATTAATACATTTATGCTCGGTTACTTGCTGTTTGTTATTGCAGTCTTTAGAAAGATGACTACCAGCGCAGGTCCCACATGTCTCTTTATTATCACAATTTCTTGCAAGATGTCCGTATTGACAACACCGATAGCACCGAAATACAGAGAATGTCTCTTGAATTCTACATTTATTAAGAGCTACATATAAATATTGATTTTTTATTAGATTCTTAAAAGTTAATGCATCTACTTTGTAACAACCCGATTTTCAATCGCTTTGTTGAGCATAAATTTTATAATTATTTTTTATATAATGTTACGCTACTGCGTACCAATTCTTATAGTATTAATAGTTGACACAATTTAATTATCACGAATCGTGGTGGAATTATATGTACGTTTTACAAAGCCTGCATAGACCGTGGTGGAATAACCTCATACAAGCGAATTCTTCTATATTTTAAAAAAAGCTTTCGTTTTACATCTACGGTACCTGGATCGCATAATATTTACAATACAATGTATTGAGAGGGTTTAGTTTCTGGTATTTAAAACATATGATGCGGCCGCAGGGCCGGACGAATTGCTTGGGGTTTTTGCAGGAATGTGGTTGCAGAGGTAAAGAAACAGCAATGATTCTTGGCTTTTTTTTATGTGTGTCTTTGAGTGAAGACGTGTTTGAGTGTGCTTTGAACACGTAAGTACTTATTTTGATTGAAAGGACATTTATTTTAATAATGCAAGTAACACTTTGATATAAATTTCCTTCTGATTCTACATCGATTTATGTAGACCATTATTGAATTGTAACGAGTTAACCTGAGTATTAATTCTGGGTACCGGTGTACATACATTATCGGGCCTGTCAAATAATTGTTACTTCTTTATGAACAACGTTGCCCGCGAAGTTATTTTGTTGTTTTGTGTTATGAATATTTACAAATGGTTGGTTACAAAGACTTTTCATTGTTGTTTTTCTTTGTAAAAGTAAGAAATGGTTTAACACAAGATGTACAGCATTAATATATTTTTATAAATAACGTTTCGCTTTTATACTATACTTACAAATACTTTTGTAATATATTGCATCTGTGCACAATATTAATTTTATTAGTATAATTTTTAAAATAGATTCTTGTACTTTTTGTATTAAACGCTGATGCAGACATTTGATAAGGTGTGGTATTGCGTCTATTTGGAATTTTAGTTCTGTTTTATCAATTAGCATAGTGGCTTGTAAAACAAGTAATCTGTAAACAACTAAAAATAGGATATGCAATCTTATTAGTGCTTTTGTTAAATTAATTAAAGGTAAAGTTAATCATAGTTAGGCTAAGGTTAGGTATACGTGACGACGTGCACGTCCCTAGATAACAATTAGGTTAGATAGAATTACGTTTATTTTATGTCGGAATAGTGGGCCCTGTAGGCCTTATCTCATTTCGAGTCAAGACTGTTTATATATTTTTTATATATGCTTTTCCTGACAGTCGATGGTATAATAAAATGTTATTTCTTTTTTCTAAACTATGAAGTTTATTTCATGATTACTTTTATTAGGTATCAGTGCCTTTCCGCTGATTGGCGCCCATGTTTATTATAAATTGATGATTTTTCTTCATATTGCATAATTGGTAAGTACAAGCAAGGTTTTAGTTATGAGTTTGAACCACGACCTACGCCGCTGAGTTTTAGTCTGCCTGGCCTTAATTAACCGTCTCGACTGGTCTTCACAGTTCCACGACGGACGGTTGATTATGTAATTATTACAACTTCTGCCACAATGTTAAAAGAATTATTAATAGGTTTACTCTTGTGCTTAATATCAAATACAAAATCTTGTTGCTTTGCCTGTATATCATTTTGATTTATTATATTATCTCTTAAGTGCTCATCATTTAAATGAATTCCATCTATATTCATAATTTTAATCCTAGGACGAATCTTATTCTGTATACGTGCTTTAATATTTTCACCACATGACTTTGTTATAGTCTTCTGTAAATCAAGTAAGGTTTCTTTGTTGTCACTTTTTATAACTAAACCAGGAAATTTTCTAGCATTATTAATTTTTACCAGATTGAACATTTTATGATTTATATTTTCTAATAAACTTTTCTTAATATCAGATGAGGATGTGTTATTAGTACCCTTCAATATAAGGGTTTCTTGTTTGACAATTTCACTATAACTAGGATTTATGAATACATTGTTTTGTTGATTATCAATACCATGCTGTGGCTTATCATTCATATCCATTAATGTACTTTGTTTACCAATTAGCAATTCCAGATTTTTTATTTTATCTTCCATTAGTTTGATAATAATATCCTTATCTCCAATTATTACATCCTTTTGCTGGTTTACTTCCTTTAATAATAGAATTTGTTCTTTTAGGTAGTAATCATTTTCAAATTGTGAGGTTATTTTAGTTTCACAGCACAATAACTTGTTATTACTAACAATTTTTACATTCTTTGACCTTTCAGCACAGCTTTGATGATAAACTCCATCACAATTGACACAGACTAATATGTTACAAACTTTATTCCTGCAGCATTTATAATGTTTGGCAGAGGCATCATCACATATACTTACACCTTCAGCCATCTTGGTAAAAAAACAAATTAATACAATATCAATGAATACTAAAGAGCAATTAAGACTATAGTAATTTTCCTTTTACGTGAATGAGGAGTTCGGAACAGTTCCGGTGCATTAAACTTTGCGTTCCTTTTACAAAGTGTTTCAAACTCTAGAGCTGCTAATTTACTTTCCCCTGCCCTCTCAAACACCAACAATTTTGTTTGTGCTTCAAGCTCAAGAAGCGGTGCAAATATCCTTAAGCGAAAAAATACCAGTTCCTTTTAGGAATAGCTCCGAACTGTTTCGGAGCTTCACACCCTGGTGCTATACGCACTTAAAAGGAAAACAGCTATAATATAATAATTTTGTGAACCTAGATGAAATCAACAAATCATTACACCAAACACCCTCGCGCCTCGATTTGTTTCCGTAGAAACGTTACTTGCTGCGTAGGTGTGATATACTGATGAGTTTAATTAATAAAATGCAACCATGTACTGAGGAATTAATATGTGCATTTGTATTAATATATTTTTATGCTAATCACCATATTCATACTAACCTAAAATAACAAGTTCTATGTTTGCTTTAAATTAAAATGAAACCTTATGCCAAAAACATATTCTTGTAACCAGCCATCTTGTTAAACTGGAAAATGCCTTACCGTTATAAGCAGTGTCAGGATGTTCTTATACAACAATTGAAATCGTTAAACTAAAAATCCCTGTTAAAAACAGATAATGTTAACCTAAATTTCTACTTGTTTACTCTATTGACCCAACAACCAATAGAAATGCAAGGTTTGTACTAATTTTATCTAAGCAGTTTTTAAAATATCATAAATTTGCCGAACCTCATTATTTGGTTTAGAATTCACTTTGTGTTGTAATACCCTGCCTGAGGGTCAAAAAGAATTCACGGGTTTTCAACAAAATAATAGTTAATTGTATGTTAATAAGGCTTATTTTACAAAGTCTTAAAATTTAGAACACGTTTTAACCACTTCCAAAAACGAAGTTTCTAGGTGATTCTACTGTAAAGGATTAATTAACAGTTCTCTGAAAGGCTACTTTGTTGTGACCAAACTGAAAATTAATTAAATATGGGTTGTTTTTGTTGGCAATTTCAATGAAACAACGACAAATTACAGGTTTTGCAGCATTGACGGTGCGTCAGATTGGACCAGTTTTCTCTTTGTAAGAGTTAATGAAAGTCTTAAAATATCAAAAATATTACAAAGTGGAACAACTCAAACCGCCGTCTAGCCAAATTTCAAACGAGAACGAGTACTTCTGCAACTGTTTTAGTATTTGAATCGAATCGCATCTTTGTTAAATAGATCAATTTTTTGTAAAGAAGTAATCCGTGATATTAAATTCCATCATCAAGTAGACTTTGAAATTACATTGCATCTTCTATGTTTTCCGTAACAAGAATCAGTTTCTTCTAGACACAAACACACACGCACGCACGCACACACGCATACACACACACACACACGAACACACATACGCAAAACGCACACGTGTACCGCACACTCACATTTACACACAAACACACACCGCACATACAACTGCAAGCATACTCGCACATACTGCAAATTGCACACACGCGCGCGCGCGCACACACAGGTAGATTATATACGTCATCACAAATCTAAGTGTTTGTTACAATTAACTCAACGTTTTTTTTTACACCATCTGGTTACTGATCCAACGCTTCAATCACCCAACTAATACACTAATTTGAATTTTTTCTTTATATCCAACGTATCAATATCGCCTAGACTATCAATACTAAAATACATTATAGTGCTTGATCGGCATATAGCTACTCTGATTACAGGCTTTCTTCGTAAACTAAGGTTCTATAGAAAGAAGTATTTTTCCCTTCCGATCGACTTCTTGACTATACATCGGAATTGCGATAACTAATTTCAGCATTTTGCTTTGTGTCATATTCTGGAAATCGATCGATATATCTTGTTACATACACTTCCAAAATCGTAAACCCATGTTAATTTTCTTTGGCTTGTTCTCAGAAATATCCTTAAACAATAGAGATATAATTGAAATATTTATTTGATTTAAGCACGTCTACTAACTCTGTTAGTCACGCAGTATACAGTCAAGTTAGGTATATTAGCATTTAATATATGTTATATTCAAGTTGTGAGTTGTTCAATATACCCGATCTTTCAACAAGAGGTGTCAATTTAAATCAATAGAAAAACGCAATATTTTCGTGAAAAGTGAGCATAATTTTGTTTTAATTCAAAGTACAAACTCTGAGGTTAGTAATGGAATACAATATCTGCCAAATACCCGCTTTGTTTCTGCTTGCAAATGGTCACCGTTTTAATGCAACCTTTTATCACGTTTTTGCATAATAGCAACTTTATTTCGCCAATAACAGCTATAATATTATTTTTAAGCGCTTGAATCGTTGCTGGAACATTTGCATAGACTTTATTTTTAACGCAAACCCAAAGAAAATGGCATAAATTCCACGATTTCGACGGTCAGTTAAAGTTTCCATTTCGAAGAATTACACGTCTAGGAAGTTTTTCATGAAATAGGGCCATTGCTTTACGAGCTGTGTAGCAGGTGGAGCCGTCATACTAAAAATAAATGTCGTCCACCATCATCGCATTAATTTTAGGTCAAAAAAGTTAATGTGCATAATTCGACGAAGCAATCCATTCATTGCAACCGTCGAACCCTTACATTTGATTTCCAATACTACACCCACAGGCATTAGATGGGCCAGGAAGCAAGTTTCTTTACCTAAAAATTTTGAATTTTGACGAACCCTTACTGTGGCAAAACAAGGGAGGGACAACACTCACACACGAGACTTACATTTTACCTCTCATGTAATGAGTGCGTATTTTTATGAAAAATTCAGGCGGACTGGGTTGGGATTCGAATCCAGTCCCTTGGTCTTAGTAATCACACAAATACCAACCGAGCCACGGAACCGCAAACGGTCGAATCAGCAGCATTTTCAAAAAAGTGTTGTCCAATTTTATTGTTAGCTCAAAACTCGCACCAATCTGTCATTCGTTAGTATTGGAGAAATTGATCGGCTTCTACTCTTGAGTTTTCTGTGCTCCAGACACGGCAGTTTTGCTTGTTTACGAACCCAGGCAGATAAAAATAAACCTTATCACTCAGAATAGTTTTGTTTTAAAAATCAAGATAATGTTTATACATATCCAAGACAAAGTCATCAAATACACGATTTTGTGCGTGATCAGCTAGCTTCAATTTTGGTGTTGACTGAAATTTATAAGTATGTACGCAAAGATCATAATGCAAAATGCGGTGCAAAGTGACTTCTGATATCTATAATTTCTATAATCGTTTCGAAATGAACAAACCTCGGTTTTCAGCCACGCTTTCAGCAACTGCGGCAATATTTTCAGTTGATCTGACCGTACAAGCACGAGTTGTAGTCTTCACACCATTATTTTGTCTGATATGTTCGAATCAATCGATTAAATTTACTATAGCTGTAAGAAAAGGTGCATGATGGTGACCAAAAGCAGTACGTACTCTACGAACCGTCGGTAATGTTTTCACCATATTTGTAATGAATTTTCACTATTTAAATGCGTTGTGCAAGTGTATATCAATTCATAACACAAAGCTTTTACTTGTCAAATGTTTTCGAAACGACGAGTTCATAAATGGCGCGAAATTTTAAATTGCACCTCTTGTTAAAAGACACATTATAAGCACTAAGTTAGTAGTAGTTCTGGTAGTTCAAAGGCAATATTGAAAATGTTATTCAACATTAAAGTTGTTAGAGGTATTGTCATATCGTGATAAGTACGTACCCAAGGAAACTTCAACTTTGGTGTCTGTCTATTTTCGCAGATCATTTTCTTGCAGTTTGAATTTTATTAGGTCCAGCTCTTACTCTAGTCTTAAAGACGATGCTGTTTAAATACTTCATTTCCTTACAAACTACATGTCTCCTTTCTGTTTTTAACGGAGGATCTGTCTCTTGCATTCTCCGAAAGACGTTCTTTAAATTATTCTCAATTATTGTAATACCATTTAAAAATATCATGTGCTTTTTCAGACACAAGCAATACCGTTTCCATCAAACGTAGCAGAAAAATGATACCGACCCCAAAAATATGGACGCAAACTGCTACAAACTAATTACGAAAGAGGGAGTAATTTTGTTGTAGCATATAAACAAATAGGCATATTAATATCAACTTGTTTGATATAGCGAAGAAAATAACTTTATACCTGATGAGCTGCTTGAGAGGTCTCAAATTCAAGGTAAATCGAGTTTTTCATTTACTCAATATCGTTCAGTCATTTAGAGTTCACACATTTGCGTAAACAAAGTTTTCTTGTTCACGAATGCTACTGGCGACACGTACGAGAGCGTCATAATCTTGCGATTCGGAGGTAGAAACGATATGTTTCGTTTCACACCATTTAGCAAGCAGAAGCTGCTTTGAGTGTTTCCATATTATTTGGGAGTTTACAGTACCGACTGAATGCTCCGCAACTTATCGTTTTTATAAATTTCACGTAGCTGAGTTTTACGACAAATGCGCTATGATAGCCCTGCATTACTCCTTCCGCTTTATTCAGGAAGATCGTAATCAAAGCCATGATGCAAAGATATCGGCATCCTTAAACATCTTAGGTGATGCAGTTTGTTCATCTATACACAGTATTATGCAAAACACAGCGGTACTTAAGCATGGCACCGAAAAAGAGAGAAAAGGCCGTTATATAGGGTGAGGCAAAGAATGTTAACATTAGATCGGTGTTTAATCACTTTAAATTACAAGGCAGGAATTTGGTTACAAGATTTCAATTTGGTGCCCATCCTTCTCAATTCACTTATGGAGTCTGTCCATTGGTGTTTGTACGGTCCTCTGAGCCAAACTGAGCAAAACTAGAAAATATCAAATCGCATGTTGTTTCCCATGTTGAATAAAGAACTTATTAAAAATTCGAAAATATATTTTAATTTCCAAATAAATATTCTTTGCGACTTTTTTCATTTTTTCTGCTGCCTTAATACTTCTAAGTTGTTTCGAAAAGCAAATCGTTTACATAGGAAAAACATTGTTACAGTCTATGAACTCTAAATGTTGCTAGAGGAGTTTGACATACTGATGTCCGCATACTTGCAATTATGTTTTACATATTTACTAAGCCCATTTTCGCTAGGAAATCGAACACATATAGCAGATCCGTTTGTGACCCTCGCATTAAGATAGTTATTTGTTAACCAACCTTTCTAAGCCTTTAATCCAGCAGTAATGTGGCCTGTTCTCTTTTTGGAAAAAAATTTAACGTGTTGGCGGTCTCTTTTTCTGGTCAAACGGTGGACTTGCTTTCCGTCCTTAAACATATAGCGCTGTCATTCTGTTCCTTAAATTTTCCGATATTGATATTAACCAAGTTGAACTTAGCAGTCCAATGGTGGCATAAACACCGATCTACTTTAAATTAACATATGAAGAACCACGGGTGGGTGTTTATTTGAGAAGACTTATTTCCAAGTATAACACCTACTTGAACGTCTAATATAAAAAAAGTCACGCTGCCTTTATCTTATAAGCTTTTTCCCATTCCTGAAATTTATGGC
The DNA here is from genome assembly GCA_036346225.1 of Platerodrilus igneus. Classification (NCBI taxonomy): domain Eukaryota; kingdom Metazoa; phylum Arthropoda; class Insecta; order Coleoptera; family Lycidae; genus Platerodrilus; species Platerodrilus igneus. The sequence continues at coordinate 12,816 of JARFIW010001608.1, read as the reverse complement.
ATTAAGCAAACATCGCCACAAACGTATTATAGATGTTGTTGAAATTAAATAAAGTCAACTATGACTCATCGTTGTGCATATGATTAAATCACAGTTATTCTATTGTTATACTAATCTATTACCTAATTTTACCAGTGTAAATGAAATCGATACGAAAATATGCGTCTTTTGCATAGCTGAATGCAACCAATGGAGGTAGTACAGCAGACGAGTGTTTAGCTGCAGCATTGAACTATATATTGACATAACTGGAAGGGGCAGGCCGCTTGCATGAAGCTATGGTTTGTGTGTCAAGCGCAATAATAAGGATAGACAATACTGCGGGACGAGCGTCTCGTCGCAGTAATGCTGTGACTGCAATGATAAGTTAGGTTACTGTTAGAAATATATATTATTATTAAAAAACACAAATTACTTAACACGCATATCAGAACAGTTGTTGCTAAAATTATTGCAGACTGTTTTGATATGTGTGTTAAGTGATTTGTGGTTTTTAATAATAATATCTAATTTGTGTTTTTTAATAATATCTATTTCTAACAGTAACCTAACCTGTCATTGCAGCCACGGCATTATTTCCGTGAGACGCTTGTACTACGGGGGTTTGTTGTCGCTCTCTAACATACACGGCAGAGAAATTTAAGCAAGCAACTAGTTATGGGCATTCGTGTTTTTATCTTACCCACTTAAAGTTGTTAAATATTTACTTGAATTTATATTTATCTCATATTGTTGAAATTGCATTCTTTTAAAGAAAGTAAAATTTATAAGCTTTTAAAAGTGATTTATATTAGTATATGAAAATAATAAACCACTGCGTTGCATTTGAGTGCTCCAATGAGTATAATCCTATGAGAAGTATTCAATTTCATACGTAAGTTGTAGTAACGTATAGGTATTAAATGTTAAATTATTATTATAATAATATTTTGCAATTATGAATTAATGCTATACGGAAAGATAAATGGTATCCTGTAAAATGCAGTAGGCTTTGTAGTTAATATTTTTTGGAACTAGACTATCAAATTAAACCTGGATGCACAAAGAAAATTTTAAAATCGGATGCAGTGTCAACCATTTTTGCTCTTCCAAAGCACTTGCAGAAATCCGCTCCGTCTAACCGACGATTATTAAACCGAACTGTAGGTATATTTAAATATTCCGTTTTTGTATAGCGTTGAATTATAGGCTACTATTCAGAATATTGCTTTACCATCTGCTAATATATTAGAAATGGATGTAGATGCCCCACGTTGCTCTGCTAAGGTGGATATCGGTACACAAACCAAAACAGGAAATACCTATATCAATATTCGTGTTTATCGTCAACAACAAAAAAAATAAAAACTCTGAAACAGAAATTAAGACGGAGAGATTTAAAAATAGCAAATATGAAAGAATTGGTAGCAGAACTATCAAAAAGAGGTTACATTACAACAATAAAAACTTTGATGTTGTTTTGAAAAATTATTTTGAAGGTTATAAATATGCTATTAATAGTACACAGTGTCTTTATGTATTTATTCATAGCTTTTCCTTTGGATTTCGTAATGAACCAGAAACGTAATCAGGCGTTATCCAACAAATCGCAACGACGTTTTACACCATTAATGAAACAATTTGCTTGTACATTATATTTCTATTCACCTAAAGCATATAATTTTGTAAGGACTCACTTTTATTTACCAAACCTTCGTACAATTAGAAGATGGTTGTGTAAATTAGGTTGTCAACCTGGATTTTTATCTGAGACATTTAATTTCTCGAAAGAAGAACCAATAAAGAAACCGGAACTGAAAAACTGTAGTCTCATTTTTGATTCTATGGCAATAAAAAAGCAAATTATCTGGATGATAAGCAAATTCGATTTTGGAGGTGCTGTTGATACTGATTTTGATTTGACAGCAACTGAAGCTCTATTTTTTCAAATAGTTGGATTTTCGGCCAATTTTAAATATTCTGTCGCTTATTTTTAATAAATAAAATAGATGCTGAATACAAACACAATTATTGAAAGCTTGTTTAAGGCATTTGTATGAAATCGGAATTGCAATCAGGTTAATTACCTGAGATAGTACAGCTACAAATGTATCGACATACAATAAGTTGAGCTGCAATCTATCTAGTGGTAGTATCGAGTCTTCTTTCTTGCACCCTACTTCAACAACTAATGTTTATTGTTTGCTGGATAGTTACCATATATTAAAATTGACCAGAAATGCATTTGCTGAGGTTAAATTTATGTCGTATAAAGGTAATATTTCCTGGGAATATTTGAAAAGGCAAGAAGATGGTCAACAATTACGTGTGGCAAATTCGCTTACAACGGCACATGTTTATTATAAAGATAAAATAATGAATGTGTGTTTAGTAGCACAAGTACTTAGCAGCATTATAGCAGATACGATAGAATACCTACCAAGCGTTTCAAATCCAAATTTATGGCTGTAAAGCAACCATTGAATTTGTGAGAGTTATTGATAGATTATTTTACTTATTAAACTTGAGAAATCCTTTTGGGAAGGGTTTCAAAGCTCCAATACGACCTCATACGATTGCATACTTTACAGAGATTTTTAAGAAAAGTTCCATATATCTTAGGTCATTGTATGTAAATTCAATTCCAATTTTAAATCATGGAAGGAAAACTTTTGCACTTGGTTTTCTAATTCATATGAAAAGCGAGCTCGACTTGGCAAAAGAACTGTTTGCCTTAGAAAAACATCCTCTTGAGTATTTACTTACTTTCAAATGTTCACAGCGTCATCTTGAATTGTTTTTTTCTTGCATAAGATCCAGAAGTGGCTGGAACAATAATCCCAACACAAATAAATTGAAATGGGCATTAAGGCAATTATTATTTAAAATTCAATAAAACCAAGTGCAAATACAAATTGTGGAGACTATGGCACATTTTGTACTCCAACATTTGAATTTAGGTCCGAAAAACGAACCATTAATGATGGATATAATACAGACGACGATTTCCATGATGACATTTTATCATTAATTAATAGAAGCGAACTTACAGACTATCAAAAAAATGTCGTATACTACATTTCGGGTCACATCGTTCGCAAATTAATTAAAACTATCAATTGCAGTGACTGCGTCGAAATTTTTAATTTATCAGCCCAACATTTATAATGAACATAATTATGCTGTCGAAAATAGAAGTTACACAAAATTTACTCAAATCATAAACCGACGGAAATTATACAATACTTCTGAAACTGTATACAAAATTGTAAATTTGTTAGAAAAATCAGTTAGACTGTTTTCCGAAAAAGAATTACGCAAAACGAGTAATCTTATATGAAAATTGCAAAATATGGCCATATGTCAATTTTCTGCTAATTTACATTTATTTTTGCCCAAACATCCAATTTGCGAAGAACACGTGACAGATGATTTGTATGAAGTTCAAATAATTAGAAGTATTGCCAATATTTATATCAAGTGTAGAGTGCACCATAAAGCAAAGTTATTAACATCCAAGTTGTACGGAAAAAATGCTAGTATAAGACAAAAATTTTCCAAACTTATCTGATTTAAGAATTGTTAATATAGATATTTAAAGTCAAAATGTATTTTCCTTTAAGTATTATATTTTATTGTATTGATAATAAATAAGAATATTGCTTACAACATAAAGTAGAATAAAATAATCAATAAAATTGTTCAAAATTACTTTGCAGCTCCAGTAAATGCAATGTGTAAGAGAAAGACAACAACCTCCCAGATTGACCGGTTGCATAACCTGAGCATTTGCCTCAGTATATGCAAACTTTGAGCCTTCCAGTTATGTCAATATATAGTTCAATGAGCAAACTCCCCAATAGCAAATAAGCACATTTCACCTACTACTTAATATATTTTTAACAATTTAACTTATTGTCAATTATCAATTATATAAATACGCAAATTCAAATCAATGTAAACAAAAGTTAACAGGTTGAAATTTAAAGGTGTAATTAAGAAGATACGTTTTATTAGGTTATAATTAGGGCTGGGTCGACGTATCGATACGTATCGATACGACCCCCGTATCGACCCCCGATACAGCGAAAAATAAATATCGATATATCGATACTCGATATGTATCGATACGTATCGATACGCATCGATACATATCGATACGCATCGATACGTATCGATACGTTTCGATACATATCGATACGTATCGATACTTATCGATATTCGATATAGAATATGTATCGATATTCGATACGCAAAATCCCGTATCGCCCACCCCTATATACATACTTATGTCACAAATATTAAACTTGAAACTTTAATTATTTTGATAACAAACAATCCTAAGTGAAAGATCGAATTGTCAGTAAATACATTATTTTAAAACGATCTTGTGATTTTATTCCCAAAGAAAGAGTAGATAAATTATCGATGCGTATCGATTCGTACCGATACGTCTCGATATGTATACTTAATTTACACATCTAAACGTTCCGATACGAATGGCTATATATATATATATATATATATATATATATACGTACCGCTACGTATCGATACGAATCGATACGTATCGATACGAATCGATACGCACCGATTTGCATCGATACGTATCGATACGCACCGATACACATCGATACATATCGATATGTATCGATACGTATCGATATGCATCGATACGTATCGATACGTATCGATATATATCGATATTCGATATATCGATACATATCGATATAGAATATGTATCGATATTCGATACGCAAAATCCCGTATCGCCCACCCCTAGTTATAATGTAGAGGTACTTACTAAATAAACACGCGTTTCGGGACACAATTATTTTTGGCTGTTTCAAAGTCAACTTTGACGTTTCAGTTTAAACTCATATTTAAATTATCTGTTAAAACTGAACTATCTATAATAGTATTTTTTAATTTGAACGGTAAGGGAATCTAATGCTAGAACGCCTCTTCCACTTATATTCTATAGATCTGTACATAAAATTAAACATACTTTTTGCATAAATATTATAATTATAAAACATCACCGCACCCTACCATATAGGTTTTGAATTTCATTTTTATTTGTTTTAACTTTGCATGGAATTATTAGCATTAGGATTAGATAATAAGTATTATGAAAGAGGAAATTATTTGTGAAGAGTGCAAAGGTTAACATTTATACGTCAAACATGACCTTGAAACAGCCGAAAATAATTGTGTCCTGAGACGCGAGTTAGGTTTTGGCCTTTGGAAGCTGCTTTTTTAAAAAGTCTTATTCCAAAAACTCTTCTAACAAATTTATTTACACAGAATTTACAAATTGAAATTTAATTTACAAGTACTGTATCAAAAATATTTTAAGTTGAAATTATTATTAAATGAACTAATTTAGGGCGAGTAGCCTGAACAACCAACAATGCTAAAGTTGTGAGGTCTCAAGACTGGCTAACTATCGTGGACTCTCCAGGGTATTTATGTTGTCCCTGCCCCTTACATTGCTTGTGAGAATTGCAGAACTCATGTCTGCTTATTTCTTTATTTATTTATACAATACAAAGTAACAATCTTAATTCTAGTAATTGCGGTTTTATAACCTACTGTGACCTGCATCTGCAGTGTCACGTTAGGTCTGGAATACAATGTATTCACATCCGTTCTCATGTCTTCTGTCTGACTTCTATTAAGCTTTTATTACCTATCTTTGATTTATACAATGTTGCAAGTTAACTTAAGATTTAATAATTGCATTTAATTATACACATATTTGATTTGGGGGATATGTAACTCGCGTGTCTAAATAATACATAACGTTTAGCAGCTCCTGAGTTTCTGCATTTCTATTGGAGGGTTTAACCCTGTAGCTAGACACTCGTGTATAGCAAGGAGACGCTTTTACTTGATAAAAGTGATGTCATGTTAGCCATGCTGAGTGTTGAGTCGTCATTTTTGTCACTTGTATAGACGCTTGTGTTTTTAATACATTTCAACAATTTAGTGCATAGGTAGATTATGTTTGAAGTTGCTAATCGTGAAATAACTATGGCGTCGTGTGCTGTTCGCTCTTGTAACAGTACAAATGACGGTAGTATTATTGCTGAATGTAATGTTTTCCTTTATTATTAGTTATAGTAATATCTGGCGTGCTATTCTCGACTTCATTTGTAAATATTCGAAATCGAATGTATTCGAAGGTTTTATATACGAGCAATGCTCTCATTTGGTATTCTTCACACTCTTTGTAAACCTTACATTTCGAACGCGCTATAGACGTTTGGCAACATGGCATTCGAATTGTTCGCACTATGTTAACATATAACGCCATTTCATTATATTTGCTATATAACATAATCTACTATATTCGACCATTATTCGCCTTTGATTATTGATTTGTTGTCTTATTTGTACTTTTCTAGTTGATATTAAATCTATTACTAAAATAAGTTAGTAAGATGAGTAAATCGAGTGGTAAAAAAAGCAACAACCCTCAAAACAACAAACAAACAGCACTGTTAAGAGTTTTTAAAAAAACATCAAAATGTAACAAGTAGTAAATTTTTAAATGATTTTACATTTAAAGACTGTGGCTTCTTAAACGGTTCCAATGTTGTCACTAAAAACCGACATAATTCCTTTGATAAACAAAAAAAGCTTAATAAAATTTTTATCAGATAACTCCTTAAACTGATCACTAACAGCCCTATCTATTGGTTCACCATTATCATCACCACTTTCTTCTTCCGCATTCTCCAAATCATTTATTAATTACAGGTATATTCTTCCTCCATTTTCCAAATAAATAGTTTATGTACAGAATAAAGGTTAATAGTTACTGTTCCAACAAGAAATACGTCAACAAAAATCCACCCGAATGTATTCGTGCAAGAATTTTCTAATGCGTAAAACATTCGAAGAGTCGAGAATAGGGATTTCAATTTTTTCCTTCGAATGGCGTCATTATACGAATAGACGTTTATATTCGAAGTGTCGAGAATTGCACCCCTGGCCGTTTAGTTAGCAGTAAGTTTAATTTGGGAAACATTTGTATTCTTATGATATTTATTTAATATTAAGAGGTTACGTATAAATTGAATTATATTTAGACTTATTTATGAACTAGGTAAAAATAGATAACTTTGTGAAAAGACATCCAACTACCCCAGTGATAGAGTAATAATTGGGAGAAGTACTTTATTAAAAAATTTCTTCGATATGACAAAATTTAATGTGTTTTTAAGGGTATTGTAAAAAAGGATAAAGTATGATAGGAAAAGATTTGGGAAACCAAAAGCAAAGAAGACTTATTTAGAATAACCGTTTTCTGTGTAGGGATATTATCAAAGATTGCTAAGACAAGATGGTTTGGCACCCCTTAATTATGACAATAGAAAAAACGTTTCAAGGTAAGTTGTAGTAATGTAGTTTGTGTTTTGGCCATTTCAAATGTTTATTTTTATTATTTTTTTATAGGTGTCCACTCCCGCATGCGCCACTGTAGTTACCAGGTATAGTAGAATTTATTTAAGGAGAGCCTGTACGTCATCATGCACACACGGCTAAAACGGCGTCAGATTAGTCCATTGTTTATTAATAGGCGTGTTCATTCAGCACATCAGTGGCATATATAATTTGCTGTTAAATGTCAATTGATATTTGTGACTTTGATATTCTATATTTATTTCTAACGCGTTCATAGTTTTCTTTCGGTTTCTTTGTGTTTTATTCCTTGCTTATTCGCGTATTCGCCATGTAAATTTAAACCACCAACATAATAAAACTTGATTTTAGAATATTTACTGTATGGGAGTTTAATAAAAATTATTAAATCCGCTACGTCACCCACTTTCAAGGTTTGTGCATATGTCAATTGACGTACAGGCTCTTCTTAAAAAAATTCTACTATAACCATTTACAATTGTTATGGAATTACTGCCCCATCAGGGCAAAATTTATAACATAATGCACATTTTAACCATATCAAGTTCAGTCGATCATTTTCCGTTGGTGTTATATGTGTGTACTCATCAAGTGCGGTCGTTTTTGATTGAAAGCCATTGCAACAGTAACTTGCATCAAGTACGCACTTTATGAAACTGATTTTGAAGTTGGTACCTGTGAGGTTATGTCACAGTATAGTAAACATCAGTAGCGATACAAAGCGTCGACTCCTTTAATCTTTGTACGCAGATTATAAAATAAACGTAGATGACTAAGTAATTTTACAGTAGATAGCGCCTACGAAACGTGCAAAAATAAAAAATTTTAGTTAACACAAATCATTCCATTTAGCTAATGTTTAATTTAGAAATTGGTTATATTTTTTAATAACTGCAATGGTTTACTAATTGGGTAATAAAAATGTTTAATATAACCTACTAAATTGGGTTGTATGTCAAACATTTCAACAAATTTACCAAATGATATTTAAAAGATCTGAGTATTGTTATTTCATAATTAAGGATGCCATTCCTTCTGAATAAAAATTTTAATTGGGACAAGATAGACTCAAATACTATTCCACATATTTCAAAGTTTCAAAAAAAAATATATCAAACGATTTGAGAACTGTTTACAAAATCAATGTGCTTTTAGGTTGTGTATTATTTTCTGGACATCATTGGTTACCTAACGAGAAAGGCTACTGGCTAAATCGAGAGATTTGGAACTTGAAATTATAAAATTGCTTATTCATTTTGTTCACTATTTCCAAGCTGACGATAACAAAAACGACATTTTAAAATCCTACTTTGATAGATATGATCAATAAAATTTTTAAAAAAATTTTGCGTTTTTTGATGAACACTTATTTGTAGATGAACTGATTGTATAGTATCATTCTCGTCATTAAAACAATTTACTATATGCAAACATACAAAATTTGGTTTTATGTTATGGGCTTTATGTCAAACCAATGGATGTAGCTATAACTTCTCTATACAGTGGCAAGACAGCAAAAGAAAGTTAAAAAACAGGTGATTTTCCATTGAGGTACAAGGTAGTTACAAATATGTTATCTGTTGGAAATTTAAGTTAAAATATAGACCAAACAAGCCAACAGATAATTGCAAATATTATTTACGCAATGTTTTGGTAAAACTCCCATTTTTTTATAGAATGTGAAAAACTACAATGTTGGATTCTTAATGAATTATGTTTAAATGTTTGAAATCTATATCTTCGATGAGTAAGTCAATATGTGTTTATATACGTTTTTATTACCTCAAACATATTAAACATAATCACATGTATTAATACATTAGTTTAGTATATTTTCTAAATAAGTTGTTTTGATATGACAATGAATTGCAAGCATGAAGTGGCTACTATTTTTATTTATACAATCTAAGATATCACCCTAAGTCATTGGAGTTTTGAAGTGCTGTAGCATTTATGTTAGCACTTTGCTGTATTTTCTAGATTTTGTTAGATTGTGCTATTTGTCTCTTGTTCGGTCCAAGACATAGTAATGTCAAATTCCACATATAAATCGGCAGCTACATTTTCTCTATCTAATTCCAATTGATTTATGTGTTTTAATACTCCAATTGTATATGCAACAAATGTTCTCATAAATAAAACTTGATATGCAATTTTGTGTTTTTTAGTTTTTTAACTGTATTTGTCAGAGCAATGCGTTTTCACTGTATCGTATTATTCTTTTACATACATAATAAGTCAAGGAATAAGCTTTGTTCTATATTCAATATCTTCTTTCCATTCCAATAATTCTAAAAGACACACAAATAAACAAAAAGTATTTATTATTTACAAGAATATTACATGTTTCATTATTTAGAGCAAATTCATCATATCATCATATTTTAAGTAAGCAACAAATGTTTGTCATAACCATTTTTATAAACAATACATTTTCATATTGTACATTCAAATCCATTTTTTTGTTCATCATAATAATTTATTTTATAGGTACTGTGTAAACTATTGCAATTTTTTAAATTTCGCAATGTATATGATTATCGATTTTGTTACATGTGCTGCAACTGGGATCGAAAAAGTGCATTGAACTCTAAAAATCTATACTAATTACCAATAATCAATAGTCTTAACATAAACAAAGCTTTAATAGTAACACTAACAAAATACTAAATAACATTTGTGATGAGCCAACCGTTACATTCCATTGCAGGATCCTATTGGAGAACTTAAGGAGTGTCATTTAATGACCTGTAAATAAACAACAATTAATTTGTTGCTCCCTCTGTCGAATTTTAATAAAAAGACCGCTGAAATCCAGACATAGGCTTTCAAAAGCTGCTGACTTTAATCCTACTGTCGGTACTGTAGTGTTTATTATACTGCGATTATGTATTTCCTAAATGTAAAACATGTGTTTATTTGTGTTAACACCTGTCCCTAATTTATTGTAAATTAATAATTGGTATTGGTCTAGATCATTAATGATTAATAACTAAGCTCTCAAGCATGACCGTGTTAAATTCAAATCCTCTGATAGCGAAGAAGATAAATTTATTGCTCTTCATCTAATAAAGATGGTTAAATAGACATTAGACTCCAAAAATGGATAACTATATGAACATTGTATCACAGATGGAGAATGTACAAGTAAGTTATTAATATTTATTACACACTACGTAGCTTATAAACATGTTGCCTAACATTTACTTCCAATTTAGTTTAACGAGAAATTCCGATAATTAGGAAAGGAGCCCACGGCAAATTAAGATGGAAGGTGGCTCTAAGTTGAGGAAATCTCAAAGGCAAAGCGGCTAGTCGAACTATATGCTCTGGGTAGAGAATGAGCTGTGGGTCGGGGTGTAATTGCAACCACTAATAATAAAAATAAGGCGCCACCGTATTTTTTTATACTGAGAAGACCTGATACAAGTCCCTTGTACAAGGCTAATGCGGAAACCTTTCTCCTATAACCGCTATATAATTTCAAAGACCACCTAATCTTTGAAGTTTCTTACCTTATGGCTCGACCTTGACCTTAGCAATCCTGCACTGCACCTGTGAACAGATTAAACAAAGAAAAGCACTGTTTGTGCATTCAAACACAAAAATAATTAAATACAATCAGACTCATCTTTCATTCCTCTTAAATAAAAATAGTCTTTAGTCCGAAAATAAGAATCTATTCAATTGGTATTCAATAATGTACTTTTCCACAAAAAAATATTTCTTTCTTTATAAGTTAATTTGGATAATGAAGAATTAATTACAAAGGTACTGGATAAGATCCGTACCAATTACTATTTAATGCGGTACATATATAACAAATTGACAAAGCATAAATTGCTTATTTATAGCAAAAATTAATTACGGTAGATAATTACAGATAAATATTCATAAAATATCAAATATGGAAATTTATTTTTTAAGTGCTCAAAATTGTAAGAATTCACTTTATCTAATTAGTAGTGACATCTTCTGATGTTTCATTGAATTAATAAGAGAATTTAGTAAGAGCGAATTACAGATTCATATCGCATAACATCGAAAAATATAATTGAGGTCTGTCCTTGACCTGTTCAAAGTTAACACAAATCAGTTAAAGTAAAATTTATCTCGTTACTACGTAGATAGTTTAAATAACATACGGGCATAATTTTTGTACATACCAGAACTCCAATTTGCACCAAAATACCTAAATACTTGTTTCCATTTTAAACAAATAGTTGTGCTGCACTCTGAAAAATACATCACGTGACCTCCATTATCTACGCTTCAATTTACAGATGTTCCAGGAGTAATTCAAACCACAAGAAAGAGCGAATGTTGTTTGTAATTAACTTGGATAAATTACACATGGGATTCCATGTTATGTAAGAACAGAATAGTTTTCATTAATTTCGCTTGAATACCATTCAGAAAAATTGCTTATTTATAATTTACGTTGCATTATTTATAATTTACATTATTCCTTAAAGTTACATGTTCCTAACGGTCCTTTAACAAAACACCATCTCGTTCTCCACGAGTTGTTTTAACAAGAAATCGACCATCTAAAATAACTTTTGAAGATGGCCTACACGTACTACTTTTTCGTACATGCTTCCAACACAAAGGTCATCCAAGAACATCGTTCCTAAGAACAATTTCAATCTGCTTTTCCCCACAGCTGTGTTAGAAGTGACGGGCCGAGCGTGTCGCTGCCCGGTAACAACGTTACCTTGCGGTTCCTGAGTAGAGGGGGCTTTAGGAAGGATACCAAACAAGAGCTTTTATATTGTTACCGTAGAATTTAATTTATAATATGAACTAGATACTAGTACTTTATTGGACAATAGATGATATTAATTTAAATGGATTGTATAGCATTATAATGCATTATATTATTTACTATTAAATAAAAAGATTAATTATACGGTTATATATTAGGTGGAAAATAAAATTGCTACACTGCCTCTTTCTAAGAGAAAAAATTCTGGAATAAATGCGAAGAATTTTTTTTTTTTTTAATTTACTGTTATATATTTACAACTTATTATTATTAATTTTTGCAAACCAAAACAAAAATTATCACTTAAGATACTGCATAATTGAAAATGAGTGACGAGTAACTACGCGTACTATACGCCACAAGGGGACAAATTCGGGAAATCTTAATCGGTAGGGTATCATTATCGTTTAATACAAATTCGGGGTTATTATATCACTCATTTATACTCGAAACTTAAGCAACAGAACATATAATACTGCCGTATTATGATTCTTTAAAAAATATCGAATTATCATGACAAACATATTTTTACTTTATTAACCGTAATTTACATATTTACAAAAGAAAAAAGGACTCTCACTACCATTGAGATCCACGACAAACATAACTTCAAAACAGCAAACATGTCTTGAAATCAC